>JAACJN010000274.1:0-60403 GCA_013368555.1 Collybiopsis confluens | reverse complement strand
CATTCAATCGGCAAAAATTAATTCGTCGGCTAGCACTTTGCTGTCCAGCACTGAACAGTGCTGGACAGAGCCAACCTGTTTTACTGATGATTGGCAAAATTTTTTGAAATGCATTTTAGTGAGAACATAGCTGATATAATATCTGAACATGATATTGAAGCTTTGACCAAAGAGCAAAAATCTGTTTATCTGGGTACTACAGCAGTAAAATCTTGGAGCCTGCACCCTCTGTTCAGCTGGAAGAAAAGTTGGATCAGGATGATGCAGAAGAGAATGGATATATGTTTGGCATAACTATGGGGGGAGCAGAGAATTTATGTTAGAGGTAGATCTTGACTTGGATGTAGAGCCTGAACTTTAATATATCTGTTTATGTTGTTGTACTATATTAGGTAAAAAGCCCGGGCCTAAGCCTGAGCCCAGGCTATTCAGCCCGGGCTGAGGCTTTGGGCTCGGGCCTTGATTTTGTCAAGCCCAAGCCCGGTGCAGCTTGGCCCAACCTCCGGGCGTTGGGCCCAGCCCGGGCCCGAACATCACTACTGGGAATGTATGTGGATACTCTGTGAATGTATGTGGATACTCTGTGAATGTATGTGGAGTTTTGTAGCTAAATATACCTTTGTATCCTATATTTGTGTTATCTGGTTTATTCTCGTGAAATGGTATTTTGTATATTCCAACATTCCACTTACCAAAAGAGCATAGCACAGGTTTGCCTGCATCAGTTACTCGTAGTTGGTTTTCCGTTAATTTATTCCATATGTATGAGCTCACTTCTCATCAGAAAATATGATGAAAAACGAGCTCATAAAGCTGCGCGCATGTCGAAGGCCGACTCACTGGAAGACACACATACCTCACATACCTCACTACAAGCATGTTATAGATGCCACCTTCGCATAGCCAATATGGAAACGTATTCCCGGCAGCCCTCCCGGCGAAGACAATAGTCAGTTCTCGAACAATGACTTGAGCCAGGAAACACAATTTCCATAGAAACAAGAGCTTGTTATTCATTGTTTCGTCGCATAGCTCATGATAAGAATCATTGCGTACATCGTGGACAAAGAAAGTTCTGTACATTCAAAAATCACTTGCCTTTTTCATGTGTCGGTTGTGAAAGGTAAGTATATTCACACCCTGTAACACAGTATTTATTTATAATAACTGACAGCAACAGTGATCGGGATTCTGGGTTGCACTGGCTATAGCCAGTGGTTGTAATAAGAAAAAATCTTTTAAGTTCGTTAGGGTTGGGTTAGGGCTGGACGCAGCCGGAGGCTGCTTGCGCGAAGCGCAACAGGTTAGCGGTTAGGATGGTTAGGGGTTGCAGCCGCAGGCTGCTCGCGCGGAGCGCGAAAGGTTAGCGGTTAGCGGTTAGGGCTTAGGGATGAGGGATATTTTGTTAAGAAGGATTAGAAGGCCTAATAGTGTAGCGGAATGGTGGAGGTGCGGCGATTGATTTATGGGGTCTCTCGTTCGAATCTCAGCCATTGCTTCTTTTTGAAGCACCGTTGCCCCTGTTTTATTGACGTACGTTAATTATTAGGGTTATGACTAACTATAATGATGTACATTCTTATTGACAAATTTTATTTTATAATGACTGACCATCACCACCGCAAATGCAAAAATCCCATGGCTGATACCATCAGTCCATTATTTATTAAATCTACGTCCTGGGCTCATATTCAGAGGCTGCATGGAGAGAGGGTTGTGAGGGTTGCCTGGATCAGTTTCAAAATTCCTTCACGAAGTGGAGTAAACACAAACACGGCCTTCTTTGAGAACAGCATCCATAATTTCAGATCCTGGAGCAAATGGTTAGAACACATACTGTTAGTTCATTCAGAATTTCTGGTCTTAATGATGTTGGATCCGCAGTGCCAGCGAATATCAATGAGCTGGAGGGAGAGGGTGTACGAGCGTTTGAGCCCGCTACTCCAAGGTGAACAAAAGAAAGATAAATTCACTGCGCTGGCTAATTTGCTGGCAATTCTTACAACCTCCTTTGAGGGGAGGGGGGTGATGTCAGAAACCAGAGAACTTTCATTTCTGTTAAGTACCGTTCGAAGATTTAATTCTATGGGGTTTCGAGTCAGATAAGCAACAGTGACAAAGGAGAGGACAAACGAACAAAAGGTATCTGGAGAAGGAAGAAGTCAACAGTAGAGGCAGAGAACGAGGAAGAGGGGAGGGCAAACAAAAGAGAGGCAAGAAGAGGAAAGTTTGGGTAAGAGATAATCTACTTTCAGTGGCTAGGCTAAAAAATGACGCAGATGGTGATAGTAGAATCTAAAGGCCTCAACCTCCCCACTTATGGTCAACTTCACGGGTTGAAGGATGGCAGGTCAGTCTGATAAGTTGTAGCAAAGGAGTGGATGATGAGAGGCAATTAGCCTGAGACAGGAAGGACATATTGCGGCCTTGACATAAAAATTGGAGATCATGCTTCCCTAAGCTGATAATCTCGTTGGATGAATGACGACGGGGCCCAGAAGTCGGAGATAGTAGGAGAAATGACAAAGATGTTGTGTGACGGGACGGCAGGGTAGGATGTCCCCAAGCGTCGAAATGGAATTGAATGGAACAAAAGGAACAAGGCTTTGGTTCCCGGCCATCGGTCAGAACAGCAATGGAGGTGAAGACCAGGGAAAGGAAAGGTGGACGAGAGAAGGATCGGAGGTTGTGAGGCGGGGGGAATGGATTGAAAAAAAGCAGAGTTCAGCGTTGATGTGCTGAGTGCGATGGTGAAAGCAAAACCAACACCAACACACACAATACTAAGTTCAAAGGGTAAACAGTTGACTTAGAAGTTTATACTTGTAAAAGTAACAGAGGGGGCAGGTAGTAGTTGTAGAGTTTTTACGAGAACACAAGTTTCCAATGACCAAAATATACCAAGTTCAACAAATCCACAAAACACACAACCAAAACACAAAACACAAGTTATAAGTAAAACACCAAACTGTTCTGAGCACTAACACCAAACACCAACTGGACTTTAACAACTGCACCAGAAGCCAATAGACAATCCCTGTTTACTAGAGCACTAGTCAAATGAGGGGGAAATCCACTGCTTGTCCTTTTCCTTCATTTTCCTCCTCCTTATATACATTCTGAGTGGTCCCAAAAAGGTATGTTTGAATGGTATAATAATCTACTCGGGTCCCATTGAAACTGAAACAGCCTCATGCATCTACACTGGTCTAGAAGACCCAGAGTCAATTTATTTAGGACCCAGACCTCGTCATGGCAACCGGAATGCATCCGACAATTCCAAAAGGTCCAGAACTGATAGTGATCATTTGAAATAAATGCTACGGCAACGTGTCAATCCCGTCCATTTGGCTTTTATATTGGTAATAAGAATACTTTTTATAGACTTGTAATGTCTCTGGATGAGGAGCCGCTGTAGGCTCAAACAAAGATATATATGACTTCAGTCATATCAGCGTAAGGGAATGTCCATATCCCAAACACCAAGAAAGGAAAGAACTCATACTCTGATATCTGACCTCTTCTCCATCTCAATTATGACAGCCCAATTACATCGCTCCAATCGACTTGGCGACACCAAGGTGACGCCGACTATGCCAACGACAAGGGTAATGTGGTAGACATAGGGCATATAATATGGCACTAGCCGTGGGGGGTGAAAGGAGGAAGTCACCTGTGCTGGGCCCGGCTCAAAAGCCCCGGCTGGGGCCTAAAATCTTGAGCCGGACCCTACTAGACGGACAGGGCCTTAGCCCTGGCTCGACTGGCGCCTCACCGAAATGTTCTATAACAATTCTCAACTGTGTTTTATTATTTATGTATGGTATGTCATATTAAAGCTTGCAGTAGTGCTATAGACTACGTAAATAAAGCTAGTGCCAGTGTTGGCCGAGGTCAGCTCATGACCGTCGACCCGACCCCGACCCAACCTGGCTTTCTCTCAAGGGTCAGGGTCAGGATTTTGATTGACCTTGACCCCATTGACCCTGACCCGACCCGACCGACCTTGGCCAACCCTGAATAAAACTGTTTGACCTTGAGATGGCAATGCTTATCCAGCTACTCAGATGGGGCCCGGCTTGACTCACCCGGCTCGACGGCTTTGAGCCAGAGCCATCAAATCACTAAATGGAAATCTTTTAAATGAAGGATCAAAGGCCAGATCACACTGTAGTGTTATCAATTCTGGTTGCTTTGATTCTGTGGGCCGCATTGGAAACTGATGTGCTGAGTGCAGTGGTAATGAAAGAAAAGACAAACACCAAAACACCCAGAGACACGAGGGTCAAAGCAGAACAGATAGACTTAGAATCTTATACTCAAAAGTACTTGTAAACGTACCGTATACACTTATATTTACATCTATTTGTACTCACATATATATACGGCTCCCTAGCCCATACCCTCTCTCATCCGAACCCCCCACCTTTACCTTATTTCCCCTCTCATACATATACGCATTCCTCTCTTCAAATTCCAATCTCTGTTTCACACAAGCATTGTCCGAACCGTGAGTGTTTCGTCCTCACGGACGTTTCCACTTTTTTTTTGTGTGTCTTTCCCTTCGCTCGCTGGGACCTTGTGCTTGCTCAGGACATTATTGTCCCAAATTTCACACTGTGATTTGAATTTTATTGTTAGAACCTCGCCGTGATTGACTGTATAGTCTTCACTACCCGCCGTGTACACACTGCCATTTTCCCTTATCCTGTTCCTCCCGTGTCCCTGGTCTTTACCTCAATAACCTCGCTCACAGTCATCATGTCTCCTAGCCCTCTTCCCAACGTTGCCCAGAACGCGAAACCTGGTTCTCGTCCCAGAATTCTCTACGCGCAGCCGCCGCATTGTCGTCGTCCCCTCCCTCGCGCATTTATCCTCCTCAAATGTTATCGAGGTCATCCGATATCTCTGATCCCCCAGGAACTGGTGTCGAGACCCCCAAAGCGTCGTCCTTGCAATCATCGCTCTCTTCCCTCGCGTCTGTACCTTCGAACCCCCGCCCCAGCCACTCTTCCAAGGGTCCCAACAAACTCCATCCACCTGTTGATTCAGACTCAGGTTCTGATTCCGGTTGTACCCCCATGTCCTCATCTACGCAATTGACCGCATATACGGCAGGTACCCTCAAGTCCCCTCCAATTGTTCTCGCATCTCGTCTGTCCCTCTCTGAGTGGGACTCTGTCTGCAATCAGATGTTCCGCTACCTTGACTACAAGGAAATTACCGACGATGTCACAAAGAGGTCTGACGGGACGGAGCGGGTGCGGAGCGATGATGTGACAGATCAGAAGTGCAAGACGGCGGAGCAAGGCAGCAGAGCAGAGGCTTAAGCGGAGATAGCAGACACTGGTCCCAACGACAAAGTTAATATAAAGAAGTATCTAGTACAGGCGGAGGCTTACCTGGTCCCAACGACAAAGAGGTCAAGATGGGGAACCAGGTGGTAGGTACTGGGCTTATATACGTATCGGAACAATAAGAGAGTCAGAATGAGTCAGAACAAGTCAGAACAAGGAAAAGGTGTAAAGACAATAGTGTGAGAGCGAGAGGTTGACAGCGCGGGAGTGAAGTGGAATAAAAGCGGTAAGTATGTGACAGTGTGAGAGCGAAGGTGAAGTCATGGGGGTGTAAGAACAATAACAGCGAATCGGAGTAGAGGTAGACAATAGCAAAGGAGACAATGGAGATAAGGGAATCATACCGATGTAAGTATCTGTAAGTAAAGAGTCAGAGGAACGGTCATGTGATAAAGTGAAAATAAATCTAAGTCCTTTGTACGCTTCTTGACATTACCCCCTCCTTATGCACCATCGTCCTCGATGATTATAGTCGCGGCGCCCTTGGGTGTTTCTTGTGGAAGCTCCGGACCATCTTTGGTGCGTGTTCTAGGTTTGCTGCCGGTTCCCATGAGTTGTTACCTGCGTCGTACCCTTTCCATTTCACAAGGTACTCAAGCCTTTTCCACCGAATACGGCTATCCAGGATGTTTTCAACCTCGTATTCCGGCTCGTCTTCTTCTTCGAGGTAAATTGGTTCTGGGGGTGCTGGTATTTCGCCATTTACCTCGTTGCCTTTCCAGGGATAGAGTTTGTCGACATGGAATACGTTGTGGAGGCGGTCTAGTGACAGGGGTAGGTCGAGTCGGTAATCAAGGGGCCCAGTTTTTCCAGGATTTCAAAGGGGCCGAGTTGTCGGTCGCCTAACTTCTCGCTGGATAACTGGAGATTGATGTCTTCTGCGCTAAGCCAGACCCGTCCTCCAACCTTGAATTGGTGTGCCTTTCGTTTTCCCCTCTCGAACTGTTCCTTCTGCTTCCGTTTCCTAAGTGGAGAGCTGCTCCGGCATCCTGACGTGCTTCCCGCAATATCTGGATGCGATCATCCACCCCGGGAATGCCACTACGACGACCGACGGGGATGTTGAATAGAGGTTGGTAGCCGTAGGTGAGCTCGAAGGGGGAGATGCCGATTGCGGAGTGGGTGCGAGAATTAATGACAAATTCCGCCATCGGGAGGTGTTCGGCCCAGTCGTCCTGTCGTCGGTCTATGTAGAGGCGGAGATATTTTTCGACTTCCTGGTTCGCACGCTCGGTCTGGCCATTCGCTTGTGGGTGGTAGCCGGAGGTCATGTTTGATTTGATGCCAAGACGGGAGAGTAGGGTGCGCATCAGTTTTGCGGAGAACTGAGGGCCTCGATCGGAGACAAATCGGAGGGGAGGCCATGAAGGCGGAAGATTTCACGGTAATAGAGGTCGGCAACTCCCTCGGCAGTGATATTGGTGGTGCAGGGGATGGCGTGAATCTGTTTTCCAAAGAGATCGGTGCAGACAAGAATGGCATCAAATCCGTTTGACTGAGGGAGTTGGGTGATGAGGTCGACGCCAACCTCCTCCCATAGGCCGTTCGGGACGTCGAGGGGATCTGTAACAGCATGGGGGTGACGGTGATGCGATTAATTTACGTTCATGCGTGAAATCATCCAAAGTACGACTTTCTAAGTTAGGAAAGTATACTTGAGAGCTGAGACGAGCCCTAGTCGTCAGCTAACAAGCTAGGCAACTATGTATGCGATTAATCGAGGATTGGACCAGGCGTCCTAACTATGTTTACCTGGGTCGATGGTAAACCATACACATCTTTGTATAGATGGCTTATGAGAACTTGTCCTAACTCTCGAAAGTTAGCAGACCCACCCATAAACCGCCAAGGGTTCATATATGAGCTAGTTACTTGCTTCGTATCAGGGGATCGAAGACCTACGAGGCTATTTGACACGTGGCACTTATTCTAGTGGCTCTTATCGAGTCCTAACTTGGTTCACCCGAAATGTTATTCGATGATACTGATACTTGTACCAAATGGAACGAAAAGCCAAAAGATATGAAATGACATGATATGATACGACTTAAGTGTCGATATATGCGACATACATTAAAGAAATGTAATGAGAAGCTAGATACTTCGGCACTCAACGGAGGAATGGTTGAGAGTACGTCCAAGTACGTTGGGCGAGCTAGGCCATAGTTCACAAGGACCGGTACCGACATTCCGATGCCAGATCAGTTATGACTCGTGTTACCATGCGGAACTAGAAGCTGGAGTATATCAAAGGTTAAAAGAATTGTCAAGGCACTCTAAACCAACTCTGGACAAGTTAGCCGATCCGTTTAACCATCCGATCCGTCGACCTTTTACTCGAAATGGAAGAATCTACGAAAACTAGTTAGGAAGGACTATCCAGGTGATCGGTTTACCTGGAGTGGAATTGGGTCGACGTTTCAACATTTCTTGAATATTGTTTGGAGTTTGAGGATTTTAATATTATTTATTATTTTACGGTATATATACTTCCGCACGTATGTATCCTAACTTTAGATTACCCAGTGCGGATCTCACCTTATATATTTTGCTCAGTATCTGCCGAGTGGGCGTCTGAGAAGTGCAAACAGCGGGAAACTCCTGTGTAGCCAATAAGAAAAGAAAAGTTACGAAATTTGCCCGGTCAAGGTTGTGGTGAACTAGACCGCGTATCTACCAAAAAGTTGTCCTATCTTCGTTGGGAAGTTGAGCCTTGCCCCCTTCGTTGATCTATCAAAAGTCCATACGAGGAAGTTGAGCCCTAGCCCCTTCGTCACTGGCACAAGTCCGTTTCGAGTTTAGTTTAAGTTAGAAGGCAGTGCGCCCCTACTTCGACTAAAAGCGATACAAAGTTATATAAAAACCTAGTTAGGCTACATCGTAGTCGAGCGTCGAAGCAGTTGAGCCCTAGCTCCTGTGGACAAAGAAAAACCTAAAAAGCGATAGATTCTTGCGGAACCCGCGTAACCTTTGACAAGCACACTCGCACCTTTACAAATTTGATAAGGCGGAACCTGTCCTAACTTACCTAAATACATTTTGGGTTTAGTTTTGGTTTTGGGTTGTGGTAGTAGTGATCCCACGCACTACGCGTTAACGGAGCGTTTTCTTTCGGGCGCAGATTTCACAACCTTCCACGTACTTTTCTACGAAGGAGCGTAGTGTTGGCCACCAGAAGTGGGTGCTGACCAAGTCCAGGGTGTTGTGAAGGCGGGGTGTCCTGCGGTTGGTTGATCATGGCACTGTCGAAGTACTTCGGTTCGGAGGTCTTTGTCCGGGGTACATACAAACGTCCGTGGTGGTAGATCAGCCCTTTGTCTTCTTCCCAGTCCGCTAAACCGTTTGCAAGTCGTTGCAAACCGTTCTTCCTTAACTTCTCTAGGCCTTCCAGTACTTCGGCTTCCTTCTGGGACGCTTGTCGGATTCGATCTTCCAAGGGGTTGACGAGGATGGTACGAGCGGCGCGGATGAAGTGCTCCGGTTTGAGGACGATTTGCTCCCGATTATCGTCTTCGTCTGAGATCTGATGCTGTGACATACGAGAGAGAGCGTCAGCCTGGGTATTCGATTTTCCGGATTGGTGAATCATGTGGAAGTCAAACCTCGAGAGCCAGAGGGCCCATCGCGCTTGTCGTCTACTGAGGTTTTGTGCGGTGCGCCAGAATTTGAGGTTTGAGTGGTCGGTGACGATTTCGAACGGTTCTGGTGCTCCTTCCAGGAAACTCCTCCAGTCTTTCAGGGCTTCGGTGATCGCTAGCATTTCTCGGTCGTAGATTTCGTAGTTTCTTTTGGCTGGTAGCATGGAAGAGGATCGAAAGGCAACCGGATGCCAGAGACCGTCGTCTTGTTTCTGCATGAGGGCACCTCCTGTAGCAAATCCTGAGGCGTCTACTTCAATACGCGTCGGTCGGTTGGGGTCCCACAGGCTTAGGATCGGAGCAGAGATAAAGGCGGAGCGTAAGGTTTCGAAGGCTTCCTGTTCCCGTGTTCCCCAGTCAAATCTGGTGTTCTTCTTGGTGAGGTCATTGAGCGGTCGGGCAATCTGAGCAAACTTTCGGATGAACCGGCGGTAGAAATTGGCGAAGCCCAGAAAACCCCGTACTTCGCGCAGGTTTCTGGGAGTGGCCCAGTCTCGAACCGCCGATACTTTAACGGGATCCATTCTCACCTCTCCTTCTTGGATTATCAGTCCCAGGTATTCGATTTGCCTTTGTTCAAACTTGCATTTTTCAGGACGGAGGTACAGATCGTTTTTCTGCAGTCTTGCCAGGACTTCTCGGACCACCTTGCGATGTTCTTCAAGATTGTTGGTGAATACGAGAATGTCGTCCAGATACACCGCTACCTTCCTTCCGCAATCAAGTCTGTAAAGATCGAGTTCATCAGGGCTTGGAACGTTGCTGGGGAGTTAGTGAGTCCGAAGAACATGACAAGGGGTTCAAACAGGCCTCGGTTTGTTACAAATGCTCCCTTCCATTCGTGACCCTCTTTTACTCGGATGTTGTTATATCCCCAGCGGACGTCCATGACGGTGAAGTGTCGGGCTCCTTGAAGGCGACTGATGATGTCAGCGATTAACGGAAGGGGATAACGATTTTTGACCGTGAACTGGTTGAGCTTGCGGTAGTCTTGGACGAAGCGTAACTTGCCGTCTTTCTTTTTGACGAAGAAGACAGGGAGGCTAGCGGTGATTTGGATGGGCGGATATACCCCTTGCGTAGGTTCTCGCTCAGGAACTGGTCTAACTCCACCTGCTCATTTGGTGACATTGGATAAACCTTGGTGCGCATCGTCTCTGGTGCCCCTGGTACCAGATCGATCGCATGGTCCCAGGGTTTGTGAGCCGGTAGCCGTTCCGATGCCGTTTCGGAGAATACCTTTTTAAAGTCTCGGTACTGTTTAGGTACCATTTCTTCGAAAGTTTTGACGGGGTCTCCCTTGTGTGCCTCTTCTGCGAGCTGCTGTGAATAAGTGTACCCTGCAGCACACCATACTTCCTCCTGCGCGTTTTGGAGAATACCCCCTTGGACCCAGGAGCGACGAGTTGCCCTGTTTGCTCGGATCCGGCAAAGCGGGGGTTCTTCTTCAGCTGCCGGTTCCACCTCTGGCTCCGTGGCCCGTATTGTTTCTGCCTGCGGTTCGATTGAGAGACGGCCTTTCTCCCAATCAACTTTTGGGTTGACTTTACGAAGCCAGGGCAGGCCCAGTATGATCCCTTCAGTGCCTAGATCGGTGACGAGGAAGTCTGTCCAGCACTCCTGACTGTCCACTGTAAGTGCCAGACGCGCAAAGTGGGAGATTTGTCCGGCTTGGTTTTTGGTGCCGTCGATATTATAGATGTCAATGGGGTTTTTCAGCGGGAAGGTCCGTACTTTGTTTTGTTTGACGAATGCTCTGCTAATAAAAAGAGCGGTGGCTCCACAGTCCACCATGGCCGCGGTTGCTATGTCGTTGTTCTTGTCCCTCACTCTTACTTGAATACGGAAGTGGGAGGAACTCGGGTTTATTTCCAGCGTAGTCGATATGTTACATGTAGCAATGGAGTCATACGAGGAAATAGGGTACATAGCAAACCGTTCTGGGGTACTCGCACTGCGGCGGAGTCGGGTACCCTCACAGAAAATCCGACGGCGGGGCCATGGCGTTGGCACGGTCAAGCAGCGACTGCAGCTGGGCGATCTGGGCGGCAAGATGGGCAGTGGAAGGGGGTGCAGGAGAGGGCGCGGCCTGAGGTGCCGGTATGGATGATGCAATCTGTACCTGCTCGTCTGGGAATAGGCTGAATGGGGCTCCGGTATTCGCAGAGACCTGTTGACAACGGGGCTGTTGTCGTTTTCCTCGTCCGCGCTCCAGACCCATGAACTTGTCCTGGCAAACCGATTCCAGATGACCCTTTCGTGCGCAGAAGTGGCAGGTTGCCTCCTTGTGGGTGCAGTTGCGCTTCTTGTGACTTTGAGAACCACAGCCATAGCACCGTCCGCGCATGCGGGCCATGAAACCCTCTCGGGTATTTCCATTGCTGGGGCGGGTGCTATTGGCGTCAATCTCCATGGCGTAGGGGTCAGCGGGGGTGTGGGTGAAGGCCGAGGGGCGCTGAGAAGATCTGTCCTTCATGGAGGGGTCGCGGAGGAAAATGTCGATGGATATGGCACGTCGGATGGCTTCTTCCAGAGTGGGGGCTCGGCCTTGGGCGATGTTGACTATGACCAGGTTGCGTCGGATTTCCGGGAGTAGGCTGCTTTGAAAGCGTCCTAAGAGATCAGCGTCGGATAAGCCGGTTCTGCCTCCAACGTCCTTAAAATGCTGGGAGTACTCTGCCGCACTCTGGCCCTTTCCTTGGTGAATGGTCTCCATGGCAGCCCGGGCTTCCATCTCTGGATCGACTGATTCGAAACGGAGTTTGAATGCCGCTACAAAGTTCGGCCAAAGTCCGGCAAAGGGTACCCTTCCGTTATTGTATTCGTTCAGGTAGGGGGTGGCCCAGTCTGCCGCTTTATCTGTGAGGAAACCCAAGGCCGACTTGATGGTTTTACCGTGATTGTTCTTTAAGTCCGGCTGCTCTGAGGCCCAGGCTAAGAATTGCGCAAGGAAGCGTCGGGCTTCCGTACTGCTTTGACCTTTGAAAAGGTCCGGTTTGTTCATGCTAGATTTTGCAGCAGCTCGGCCGGATACTGCGGCAGTCAGGTTGGCAACCTGTTCTGCTAAGGCGTGGATGATTTGTTCGGTTGTCATAGGGGGCGGGGGAGCGGAGGAACTTCCTGGTTGGGCAGGCATGTCGTCTAGATCGATGGGTTCGTCTAGAGTAATGGGTTCGTCTAGATCAATGGGTTCGTCTGCGAAGAGCGGATTGTCCGGTTTCGTGGGGGCCGGGGTAGGCTTAGGCTGAGATGGCGGCGGTTTGTCTGCTCCAATGGGAAAAACTCGAAAGTTTCCTAGTCGGAGTACTTCTGGAGCGGTTCGATCGGTGGAGGCGTTAGGGCAGGGCTGGCGGCTACAGTCAATCCAGCGATTTTTGGTTTCTCGGAAATGGACAAGGGCGTGGTCACGGGAGTCAAAACCGTGGAGGCACTCGGAGCAGTCAAACTCGGGGGTAGACGTGATGGCAGCGGTTTGTGCGGGGACGGCCTAGGCAGTAGGCGGTCGGCGCAACAATAGGGATCTTGACCTAATGTCACAAAGAGGTCTGACGGGACGGAGCGGGGGTGCGGAGCGATGATGTGACAGATCAGAAGTGCAAGACGGCGGAGCAAGGCAGCAGAGCAGAGGCTTAAGCGGAGATAGCAGACACTGGTCCCAACGACAAAGTTAATATAAAGAAGTATCTAGTACAGGCGGAGGCTTACCTGGTCCCAACGACAAAGAGGTCAAGATGGGGAACCAGGTGGTAGGTACTGGGCTTATATACGTATCGGAACAATAAGAGAGTCAGAATGAGTCAGAACAAGTCAGAACAAGGAAAAGGTGTAAAGACAATAGTGTGAGAGCGAGAGGTTGACAGCGCGGGAGTGAAGTGGAATAAAAGCGGTAAGTATGTGACAGTGTGAGAGCGAAGGTGAAGTCATGGGGGTGTAAGAACAATAACAGTGAATCGGAGTAGAGGTAGACAATAGCAAAGGAGACAATGGAGATAAGGGAATCGTACCGATGTAAGTATCTGTAAGTAAAGAGTCAGAGGAACGGTCATGTGATAAAGTGAAAATAAATCTAAGTCCTTTGTACGCTTCTTGACAAATGATAAGAAGGTCAAGATGAACTTCTTAGCTGCCTTCACACATCCCCGCTTACAAATGTGGATCGAGTCAAACTCTGAGGATCTCCTCCTCCTTGAATTGTCGGTTCCGGAAAACAAGGTGATTTGTCCCTTCCTGAATGCCATATGCATTGAGGTTGTCGGGCGCAACTGGGCCGCTGAACAGCTTTGTATCATCTTCGCGACGAAGCAGTGGCACTTTGACAACAGCTCGTTCACAGACTACTCCACGGCTATCAAGGCTATGAATCGACGCCTCGAAGGTACCCCTCAGCACCAGAGTGCTGAGCAACTCAAAGCAATTATCCAGTCAAACCTCTCTGATATGACTATTGCCACGTTTGTGCGTGATTCCCTGGACGAGAGCCTTGCCTTCAAGAAGTGGATTGTTGCGGCCGAAGATATATGGAAGCGCAATGAACTCCACCTCAAGCAACAGGCAGATGCAACGGCGAAGCTTTTGGGCCTCAAGCGACAGCCACTAGGATCTCGAAACCTGAACGCCTCTGATGGTAACTTGTCCACACAGTCCTCTTTCCGCCGTGATACCTCCACGTTCTCTCGCCCTATTCACCCCCGTGATACCTCCACGTTCTCTCGCCCTATTCATTCCCGCCCTAGTAATGGATCTTCGTTGTCTGTCCCAAAGCTTACCGAGACTGAGCGCTCTATCCTTTCTGAAGGAAAGGGCTGCTTCAGGTGTAGGGCTTTCTTTGCACAACATAATGCAAAAGACTGCCCGGGAGCTCCTCCGCTCACTGTTCCTTATTGCTCTCTCACGAGAACAGATCTTTCCAGAGCACGAGAGGTTCATACAAAGACCAACAAAGCGATCTCGCTGAACGCTCTACTGTCGTATGCCCCTTCACGTTCGGTCAACGCCGTGGTCCCGGTAGATGTGATTGACGACATCTCTGACTATTTCGATAACCAGGACCCAGTGGAGAACATTCCGAATGTTAGCGCCATTTTTGGTCGCAGAAACATCTCTCACGTGGCTTCAGGTGCCGGTATCTTTGACCGCGCTGCCCATCACTCGAACACTGTTACTGCTGTCTTCGACAATGACAATGATGATGATCTCTATGGTACCTCAGATGAGGAACCTGAGCATCGCCGCAGCCGCTCCCCGCCGTCTCGCTCCCCTACTCCAAACCGGCGTCGTAGTCGGCGCGCTCAGGAGGAGGTATCTCCTTCGCCCGTGGAACAAACTAGTACCACCTCTGCGGCCTCTGTCCCTGCCCGTGTACGAACCGTGAGTAACTCCTCTGAACTTGATCCCCCTCCCTTTCGTGCCGACCACTTTTGGTGGACCGTAAATGTCAATAATCTTCGTACTAAGTCCACCGACTCATTTAAGACCTTGCTCGATGATGGCTCACCATTTGTCCTCATTAGGTCTGACGTAGTCGACTCGCTGGGCTTACGCCTTTACAAACTGCGGCACCCTGAACCCTACTCTGGTGCTTTCGACTTGTCTTGCAAATCCATTACACATTTTGTCAAACTTCGGCTTCATGATCCCCACAATGCCTGGTCGTCTCGCACATGCCACGCACTTGTCGTTCCATCTCTCGCGGTACCTATTCTCCTTGGCATCCCTTTTCTTACACACAATAATCTTGTAATTGACTACGCCCTCCGCTCATGCATACATAAGCCCTCGGGTTTTGATCTCCTTCACCCACTTGATACATTGCCTGTTCCGCCCGTGTTACATATATCCCCCCATAATAAACGTATGGTTTTGAAATCACAGATAAAAAAGGCCTTCTCGCTGAAGAAAAGGATGGTGTGCGAATTGAAGTCGTTCCACTCGGTACACCCGGAACTTAGTGCCTCTGATCCTGTCAAACCTATTGATGTTGTTGCCGCTGTCAGACTTCGGGTCGAGACATTGGAAGATGCAGCTCGTCGTGAACGCCTCTCAACCAAGATTATCTCTGAGTTCTCTGACGTCTTTGAAAAGATACCGCATGTTAATGAACTACCTGACGATGACGTTACATGTAGGATTCGCCTTAAAACAGACCAACCTAGAATTCAGGCTCGTACGTATCAGTCTCCTCGAAAATATAATGACACATGGCGTACTCTTATCAAACAACATGAAGACGCAGGTCAAATCCGTCGCTCAAACTCAGAATTTTCCTCACCTGCCTTCCTTGTTCCGAAATCTGACCCTTCCGCGCTACCAAGATGGGTTAACGATTACCGAGTACTTAATGCAAACGTGGTTGATGATCGACATCCCCTACCTAGAATTGATGCCATTCTTGCTGATTGCGCCAAAGGCAAAATTTGGGGAAAAATGGACATGACCGATTCATTTTTCCAGAACCGTATACACGTTGATTCCATCCCTCTAACCGCTGTCACCACTCCACTTGGACTCTATGAATGGCTCGTCATGCCGCAAGGACTTAAGATTGCACCGGCGGTACACCAGCGGCGTGTTACAAAGGCTCTGCAGGAGTATATTGGAAAGTTCTGCCACGTGTACATTGACGATATCATTATTTGGTCCGATTCTGAGAAAGAACATTGCCAACATGTTCTGCTTATTCTGGAAGCGTTACGGGTAAATAAACTATACATGAATCCGAAGAAATGCAAGTTTTTCCTCTCCGAAGTAGATTTCCTGGGTCATCATATTTCAGAACGCGGTATCAAAGCACAGCAATCTAAATGCGATGCAATTCTACATTTTCCGCGACCCGAAAGTGCAAAAGAAGTTCGGCGATTCTTAGGCATGGTCCGGTTTATTGCCAGTTACCTCTCAGAACTACTCGCGGAACACACGGCTGTTTTATATCCTTTGACACGTAAAGAATGTGAAAAGGAATTCCCGGAGTGGAACTTGGGTTTTGAGAAGGCTTTCCATGCAATCAAAACACTCATAGTAGATCGCGCAGTTTTGACATCAATAGACCATGAAAACCCTGGAGACAATAAAATGTTCCTCGTCACCGATGCTAGTGACCTTCGAACTGGTGGCGTCCTCATGTGGGGTGTTTCCCTTGACAATGCCCGCCCGGTTGCCTTTGACTCATCACAGCTTTCGGGTGCCGAGTTAAACTATCCTGTACACGAGAAGGAACTGCTAGCTATTGTACGGTGCCTCAAAAAGTGGAGGGCTGATTGCCTTGGTTCTCATGTCTATGTATTAACGGATCACCGTACTCTAGAAAATTTCACCTCGCAGAAGGACCTGAGTCGCAGACAGATGCGTTGGCAAGAAGATCTCTCACAATTTGACCTGTCAATTGCATACATCAAGGGCGAAGAAAATGAGGCTGCTGATGCACTCTCTCGAGTAAAGCAGATGGCTTTCCCCTGGGATACCACACCTGTCATACCAGATCCCCAAAAATCCCCTCGTTTCCAGGCTTGGTTAGATGCACCCTGTGTTGGTTCTGTGCTATCTATCACCGCCGACTCGAGCTTCTTACAAGACATCAAGGATGGATATGCGTCAGATTCCTTTTGTGACAAAATTGTCAAGGGTGGCTCACTGGTTCCTGGGATCGAACAACGTGAGGGACTGTGGTATGTCAATAACCGGCTGTATATTCCGAACCATAAATCACTTAGAGAAGAGCTGTTCCGCCTTGCTCATGATGCACTTGGACATTTCGGTGCTGACAAATCCTACGATAACCTTGTTCATTCTTATTATTGGCCAAAGATGCGCCGAAATTTGTACAATGCATACGTACCCTCATGTGATGAATGCCAGAGGAACAAAAGCAAGACTTCCGGTCATGGAAAAGGACCCCTCCACCCACTACCTGTACCTGATCATCGTGCTGAGAGCATCGCAATGGATTTTGTCGGTCCACTACCTGAGGAAGATGGATTTGATTGTGTATTAACCATCACCGACAGGTTGGGTTCCGATCTAAGGATCATACCCACCAGGGTGGATGCCTGTGCTGAAGATGTTGCCCGGCTTTTCTTTGACACTGTGAAAATGGTCTTCCCTTGGACATTGTGTGCGATCGTGACAAAATTTTTGTTTCTAAATTTTGGAAGTCATTCACGTCCCTGTCAGGAGTCAAGGTCAAAATGTCTTCCGCATTTCATCCCGAAACCGACGGATCATCTGAACGATCAAATAAAACCTTCAACCAGTGTGTACGGTATTATGTGGAAAGGAACCAACGCGGTTGGGTCCGTGCCATCCCTTTGATTCGTTTCAACATCATGAACTCAGTAAATGCCTCGACGGGGTTGTCTATGTTCAATGTCAAGATGGGACGTTCTCCCCGGATCATTCCCCCGCTGATTGATAAAAAGAATTCAAACCATCATCCGGAACCTGCTGACTCGTTTATGAAACGCATCAACTCAATTGAGCAGGAAGCCAAGGACTCGCTTGTGGCGGCCAAGGTTCAGCAAGCATTCCAGGCTGACAAGCATCGCAGACCCACGGAGATCTTTGGAATTGGAGACTTGGTCATGTTGACCACTCTTCATCGGCGAAATAACTTTAAGAAAGCGGGAGAAAATCGTGTAGCTAAATTCTTCCCCCGTTTCGATGGACCATATGAGGTTATTAAAGCCCATCCCGAGACGTCTTTCTAAACCTTGGACATGCCAAATCACCCAAATACCTTCCCTTCCTTCCATGTTGATGTGCTTAAGAGATACCATACAAATGATCCCAAACTTTTCCCTGGCCGGGAATTGCATTGCCCTCCGCCTACAATTATTGATGGACACGAAGAATATGACATCGATCGTATTCTTGACTCGCGCCGGCGAGGCCGTGGTTGGCAATTTCTGGTCCGATGGGTTGGCCAAGCAGCATCCGAAGATAGATGGTTATCGTATATATCCCTTAAAGACTGTGCTGCCCTAGACACCTGGGTTCTCCAAGGTGGCGACGGACCTGATGACCTTATTAACAGTATCGATCGAGCATGACTTCAATTTTTTCTTCTATATATTGTCCAATATTTACTTACTTACCATTATCTTACTTGCCCTACCCCCATCTTTGTTTTAAAGCTGGTAGGAGTGTAAACGTACCGTATACACTTATATTTACATCTATTTGTACTCACATATATATACGGCTCCCTAGCCCATACCCTCTCTCATCCGAACCCCCACCTTTACCTTATTTCCCCTCTCATACATATACGCATTCCTCTCTTCAAATTCCAATCTCTGTTTCACACAAGCATTGTCCGAACCGTGAGTGTTTCGTCCTCACGGATGTTTCCAGTACTGTATAATTACGACCATAAGTTCGCACTATGTTACATGTTACATGTTTGAACTAAAAATACTAAGTTCGGCCGCCTTGATTGAACGTTACATTCACTCCACTAGTTCACCCATCAATGACGCGTTACAGGTACACAAATAGGCTTACAGTATACCGCGTATCATATAGGCCCTCTAGGCCTAATTTAGCGCCGTTACATCTTAAAAATACGTAGTTCATTGACCTTTGTTACGCGTTACAAAATAGAATATGACCTAGTTCGGGGGGGTACCGTTACACGTTACATGAACTTATGGTCGTAATTATACAGTAGTGGCAGAGGGGGTGTGTAATAGTTATAAAGTTTTTACGACTCAGAGAACACAAGTTAGAAAAACACAAGTTTCCAACTTTGGTGTATACATGTAAGAGCAAAAAATATTCCAATCAATGGGGTTCTTAAGCATCCTTGCAAACTTTCCGTCGGATGTCTAAAGCATGTGAGGTAAAATGAAACTTTGGCCACTTTTGCGAGTGTATAAAGTCATCTGCATCTGCATGCTCACTGCGAACATTGACAAAATGTCCTATGGTATCATAGAGCACAGATTCTCCTAAGATCAGAGAAGTCTGTACTGTAAGCTTTGCCTGTGGTATTCCCAGGAGCTGTATTGGATTGGAATTCATCTTGATTTGCCCAAGTAAATCAAGTGACCAGAATGGTAAGAACTCTGGCTTGATTTGAACTGTTATATGGTCCTTGATCTGGTTGATTTCAACCGGTGGTATAAACAGGTAAACCTCCTGAGAGTTGTCCTTTTTGCAACCCGTAAAGGGTGTTAGAGAAGTTTCTGGCTGAGGAGAAATGTTCACTTCAAGTTGGTACTGCAAATAGTCCATTATCCCTGCTAAGCCAGCATTACTAATTAAAATATGACAATGTACAAGTGTCCTTACCCGGATTATTTTGATTATTAGAAATAATAGATGGCAATTGGGCCAGCCAGCTACTGCGCACTCGGCGGCTGGTGGATATGTGATTATAATACAAGGATGGTCCCACAAGTTGTCCACGAAAAAAGTGATATGAAGCTCTAATGCAACTCCGTCCTCAGCACTCTGTAAGGATTTGAATGCATGACGTTTTACCTGAACCACCCATTGCCCATGTGTCGAGGGTGAGTAAAGTTTTGTCCATCTAGATCCATTGCTTCCCACCAGCCTCCCCAGAGATCACTTAGGGATAAGGAAATATATCCAATCTTTTTTTGAGTTAAAAAATCATACGCTGAACCCAGATGATGTGGTGTATGTGGGTTCATGTATAATGGTTCTCGTTTTTCCATACCCAGGGCACTAGCGCAAATTCGAAAGAATATTTCAATATTTTCTTTAATTATACTTTGAAAGTACTCCCCAATTGCGTCTGCAAGATTGAAATGTAGCAGTGGCGGTATTAGGAGTAAATAGAAGCCTCTGGTGGAATATTTTAAAATGCATTGTTTGTCAATTGCATTATAACAGGGCCCCCACTGCAGACACCCTGTTGATGGATTCATCCAAATATTCTGTTGATTTATGAAAGAAACAGTATTGGAACTGCTCTCTGACTGGATACCAAGATATTTGTTTTTTGCCCAGTTAATTCCATCGAGATCTACAGTCTGATTCAAGATTGAAGATAATGGCCAATCAATAATTAGAGCTTGTTAAATGTACTTGACTTACAAATCGCCAGCTAAGATAGTATTGTACGGTAGGTGAAGCTATTTTCAACAGTTGAAGGAATGGCATCAATTCTGTACACCAGCCTGAGGTTAGGCAAGAAAATTGAAAGGTGTAACCTAAGACATGCCTTCATGGAAGACCAAAGAAGGTGAAGTTGAGCGCGAGAATGCATACAGTTGCCAACCACTGGCCTCCCTACAAATATATATTTTCGAAAGAGCAAGTTCGATCTTAGTCTAAAAAGTCTTACCGGCTACGAGCATATAGTGCACGAAAAGTCCGGTTCGGTCCGGTTCAGAGCAAATTTTTGAGGACCGAGGACCGGACTTTTGGTCCGGTTCAGGAAAATTTGGGACGCCAGGACCGGACCATTGGTCCGCCGGACTTCCGTCCGGTTCAAGTTCAGAACGCGTCCGGACCTGGTCCGGACGTATATTTTTTTCAATATAGAGGACAAAATTCAAAAGCTATCGAAGTAAAGTAAATTAAACATTATATTCGTCATTCAAATCAACATTAGCATCGCCAAAGTCATATTCGTCTAATGCTGCCATGAAGTCTACAATGTGCTGCGCTGCCTGCTGAGTCGCTGAGATATGACCATTTCGGTAAGCACCTTTCAAAATTTGAAGCGCTTGGAACATCTCCGGTCGAAGTGAGTTACGTAGTTTAGTACCTGTAAGAGCCCCGCCTGAGAAGGCTCGCTCTGAGGGTGTTGCAGAACCTTGAATAGCAAGATAATCCCGGGCTATACGTGAAAGTGTTGTGCCTGCAAAATCAGACCAAAACCAGTTAGCAGTGGAGCTCAAAGTCCAAAACCAAGTGAAACCTACTTGAGCCCCAGTTCTACGTTCATAGAAACATGAACCCCTGTGCTACTTCAGGCTTAAGCTAGTGGATACTGAGCGTCCCGAGACATAGTTAGACTTGTTTTCATTGATATTGTGATGATATATATGAATATAAATTTTAACATGTAGCGCCAAGTGCATGACTACAAAGCGTCCGGACGCGTTCGAACGCGTTCTGAACGCGTCCCAAAATTCTTGAATTGACCGGACGCCGAACGGGACTTCAGGTCCGGTCCGGTAAATACCAGGACGTTGAACCGGACTTTCGGTCCCGTCTGAAAAAGTTCAGTCCGGACGCAGGTTCAGGACCGGACTTTTCGTCCACTACGAGCATAGTTTTCCAGGTCTGCTCTCCACATCTACAAAAAAATAACTCAGCGTAATAGTTACGCAACCGCCCCGGGCCATCTGGTAGCAATCATTGTACATACCGAATGGGAGTTGGTACCTATATAAGTGAGGGCCATAAATCTCCGGTCTTGCTTTTCTGACACCATTTTGACAATTTCAATCTTCACCAATGATTTACTGGAATCATCAACCTTTTCTTGATCAACACAGTGACATGATTGGGGACTTTGAGAGTCCGACCTGGATAATGTTCGGAGAATTATCATGTCACCGCGACGAATTTCCTTGAACTACAGCGCCACGCTTGTTAAGTACACATTTTCCTTCCCAAGGTCACAAAAATGAACTCGCACATCATTGAGGATTGAATGCTGGCGAATTCTCTTCTCCGATCTTCTTATTCCTTCTTCATCTCCTTCTCGGATCGAGTTTCCTCGATGTTCGTGGTGAATATTGACAGTCTGATATTGGTCCCTACCGACAACGTTCAGGAGGGACTGAGAAATGGATGAGTTTTGGGACCGATTGAACGCCGATGCCATCTGGATTTTGCTGGTGCTAGACTCCTTGTTGGTTAATATAGCCTAGATGAAACCGGTGGAAAGAGACAAAGCTAAGGCTATGTACACAGTCTAATGATTAATCATTACTCTGCCTACACATTTGGCAGGCAATCTCAGTGGGACTCGGATCCAGTACGTGATGGTTGCGGGTTATCATGAAGCCGCTCCGAGTCTAACAACCAGCGATCAAAGTTACCGGGACTATTTCCTGTATCGTCTGGGCCATTGACCGTGCCCATAATAATTGTCACTCGCAAGTGTGTCTGCATTGAACCATGAGCGAGCATGCTCCGAATGTCTTACGATATCCAGAACAGCTTTGCAGCGCTTTGCCCCGTTTCGTAAAACATCAAATCTTAAGTAACATATCTAAAGTGAAGCTTCATATATGCGCGCACCGACTCAATTCCGAGGGGCTGTGACTGGTGCTTGAAACAGAGGCGATGGCTCCCATCACTGAAACTATTTGTGCACTGTGCGGAGTTAATGCAAGCCCCTTTGGCAATAGGGCAGGAGAAGTCAGCTGTAGATGATTCCTATCATTTTCTCTCTTGACTGAACATTATTTATACAGTGTCCGGAGAGTCCGACAACTCTGAGCAGCAGAACGTGGTTATACAGTGAGCTCTGAGTCTCTGACAGAGTGCAGGTCTGAACCTACTGGACCACCGAACCGGACCTCTAAACCTGGACTTGGGGTTCAGGTTCAAGCTCCACTATCTGTTGGACCGAACCTTAGGTTTAGTAGGTTTGCGGTTTCGCAATAAAGACAGGTTCGTTGATTGGACCGAACCGCGGCAACACTGATGGGAGGGGGCAGGCTAAATGTCGGAAAGCTATTGAATACTTGGGGATAGTGGGCCATTGCGCTTTGACGAGTCCGATGCCCTGGCTCGGGCAGCGTTAGGGGTTAGCCCTTTGGCCTAACCCTAACACTGCTACGCTAACCAAGCATTCCAAAGCAGGATCCGGACGTGATGCGGTAACATAAGGAGATTTGGATGGCCGGAGCTGCAGGACAAGACGAATCCTTCATTTCATTCCGGAATCGTAATAGAAATCAAGCTCAAATGGCTGTAGGTAGTGTTCAATATGGCATCATCCGTTTCAAGTGAGCGTACATTCTCAGCTGCGGGTATTACTATCAGTAAGTGTCGCAATCGCCTCAAGGGTGATATTGGTGAGGCTTTGCAATTCTTAAAATGCTTGCTACGAAAAGATCTATTATTTAGAGAGCAGTTTTCTACGATAGACGAGTTTCTGATAGAGAAGGATAATTCAGAAGAGGAAGTAGGTCAAAGCTGATCCATTCAGTTTTGGCAGAGAGTGGAACATCGTGGATTCTCTTTGACGATGGAAGGAAGGAGTGGGAAGATGTAGCAGTACACATAGCGCAGGATTTAAAATCTTATTTTTGGTATACTGAGCCGGGGCTCAAGCAGCTAGGGTCTAACCGCCTAGTAGGGCCCGGCTTGGACAGGTCCGATGCGAGCTACTATACAAGGCTATATATATATCATCTATATGATCTGAGTGAGATGCACTTGCAGGAATATTTGTGTACTAGTGATTGGGAGAATTTTGTAACCCGTAAATGCACAAGTATCATAGTAGGAGACGAGTCGTAAGAAATAAGTCTTTGCCCCAGTTCCACCTGATTTTTACTGGAAGAGGCAACATAATAAATTACATGAATCATGATACTAGACTTCAAATCGTAGAAATTACTTCATAAGCTAGATTATTCTACACGTGGGAGGGAGAGTTGTTAAGTTACAGATCTGTATGACAAATGACTCAGTAATACTCACCTTCAAGTTGGAATTATACAGTCATCTTGGAGTCCTTGATGTGAAACATTTTATTTCGTTTGCGACTTTTTCTCTGGTGTGATATATATATAAATAAGCAATTTTAAACCGTGTAGTGAGTTAAAGCAGAAAAAAAGGTGGTTGAATATTCATTTTGCCACTTGGAATGCCATTTATTCAAATTATAATATATACTCTGAGTGAGGCCTGCTACCAAAGCCATCCTGAAACTTAGATCATTTAGCTCAAAGATAGGGGCAAACTAAAATTGAGATACTTGGGCATGTCCTCGATTAGCTTCATATTTGCAATGGTTTCTTGAGGTTCCACCCATGTCTGTGGCTTCCGCCCGCGCACCTTGTCCACAAATGCCTCAAGCTGATATCTAGAAAGTTTGGCGTCAGAGCTAGAGAGACTATAGTATGCTTATAATTTTGAAAAGTAAGATTTACCGGTATGTGGACCACCAATCTTCACCCTTGTGATTGTCAGCAAACTTGTATGCTTTTTCAACTCGAGATCGCTTTCCGGTCGGCAAAACTGTGATATAATGATAGTGGTGGGGAATGAGGAAGTTAAATATCTCGATGGTGCCTCCTTCAAAGTGAACAGTAGCCTTCAATTTTGGGATACGTGGGACTAGTACCCCGAGAATCCGTGACTCATTCAAATCAGAGAAGATATCCCCCAGGATATCCTGTTCGAGATGAATCGTTGCAGTGAATTTTGCGTCAATTTGTTTGTTTTGAGGTTCATCCGAGTAGCGCTCGGCAGTGGCACTGAGAACATACAGGCTTTGACGGCGATGCCAGATAATTAACTACATTGACGGTGTACGCTGTGCTCGCATCGTTAACTTCAATCGTAAGATGTAACAGCCAACACAGGACTCACAGCCAGGGTCCATCGTGCTTCCTCCCCCAAGTTCATACTTCCATCGAATATCATCAGGTTTCGCTGTACCTTCTGGAGCGGAAAGAGCTGCGTAAATGCTTTCAAGTTTGATGGCACCGAGTTCACTCGCTAGATGGATGGATGGAATCTGTTGTGTAGTCAGTGCCAAAAATCGTGACCGAAGTTATTGGAAGTACTTGAAGACCGACCGGTAATGAAAGGCTTCCAAGACCACAAGCCCTTTCTTGTCCGCGAGAGAGAAAGTTTTGCGTGCTTCATCTTCGGTGTCTGTAGCAGGCATTTCGAGTAAAACATGCTTGCTCCCTTCAACAGCGCTTTCATTGTCCAATCAAAATGCAGGCCGTTAGGGAGCGGGTTATAGATCACATCGATTTCTGAATCATCGATCACATCTGATTGAATATGAGCTCTCTCCTCATACTATAAGACTTGGCATACCTTGATAGCCAGAAGGTCCGCCGTAGCTTTTCTGAAAACCATATTTCTGTGCAAATTCTTCGGCTCGAGCTGTATCACGAGCAGCGAAAGCAAAGAGTATCACATCGGCATGTAATTTGGAACAATCTTTGCAGCGCCGAGAAACCTAAATCTCAAGGCGGTCTTCTCCTTTGTATGGACTGCACTCGAAGGTGAATTTGCAATTTGAATAAAATTGAGCACTCGAATTTAGAGTACTGCAAATTTTCGTCATACATTCTCATGTCAGAGGAAGTGAAGGGCCGTTGACAGAACTAGAACAAAAACCAGTTTGCCATGAAGAAGGCGAAAGTGTTGACCGTTAGTTGCGGTGTGCAAAGAACATTCAAACATTCTCTCATGATAAATTCAACGTACATCACTGAGCAAGCTGAACTTGAATGATGATGCGAAATACAAGGTGAATACTTGCTAGCTAGGGAGAGTTGAGTGAAACTGAAGGATAAGATAGGATATGAATTATACTGGGGTAGTCCGATTCCCGAACGACCAGTTTACCATATGGCCATAGTGTATCTACGACAACGTGTACTAGTAAGTCGCTTGAACTGGTACATCGAACTGTTTTCACTGTCATGTCCCAGTAAAGATAATAATGTTATGCATAGTATGAGACGAATTCTTGAACGAGGCAATATGGTATATACCGTCCAGCACCAGACGTTCAACTGCGCGCATCCAAGCAATGCACGGTTTTGCGATCAATTAATGACTCGGAGTACCTCACCTAGTGACCTACTGTGAGTATCAAGTAGTGCTGTAAGCATCCCAAAGACTCAGAAACGTATGATAATATCATAATGTGTGTACAGGTGGAAAGTGAAGCTTCATCCATCCGTTTACATCTGGAAGAGCGAGACGTCATCAATGAAAATATACACCCGTGAACTGCAGAGCGTCCACTCCCTGTGCAAGAACAGTGAATTGCTCGCGAGTCCAATCCTGGAATCCAGGGCTGAGAGTAGCAACTATTTCTCCGTTCCAAATAATTTGCATGCTAGCAGAAGCTTCGGCAGCCTCGCCAGCGTAGAGACTGGAGTGGTAAAATTGAAGCATGTAGGTTGCTCCGGCTTGTGTCCTGAGCACAGCATCCGGTTCGAGGGTTCCTATGAATTGTTGGTTGTTGTAGATTGATCCAAGGAGCCCAACAGAGTGTCCCGTGCGAGCATACGGGGCATAATCGACAATGGCTGCATCCTATAGTAGCAGAAGGGCAGGATTTCATCAAGGCTGAAGTACAGGTCATAGGGTTCTATTTCACATACCATGAAACCACCGAGGGGCCAGGCAGTCATCCAGATGTAGTATGTATTGGTGAAGCAGAACGGGACTGGATCTGTATTGGAGCTGTCACAAGTGTATCCCTCAAACCCACCATCGACGATGACATCCAACCGCTTGTAACCTCGAGATATGCTGACTTGGAGGTCACCTTGACCAAAGTCGACAGCTGTGGACTCATCCGTCGGAATGTAGTACTAGATAAAAAAACACGTTTAGCCTAAATGTTAGAAAGACAGGAGCGATGCATATTTTTCGTACCATGGAACAGGTGTAAGTAGTAGGTTCTCCGTTGACGAGAGCCCTCCAGATGTTGAAGAATTGGCATACACCACCTACGGCATCGGCTCCTCGCTCATTACAGAGAGTACCGCAGGCCAAAACATCGTATTTGTCGAGAAAAGCGAAACCCTAATGTAAAACAGGTATCAAGGAATCCACTTGAGATAGCGATGAGGATGATGATAAGGACAAAACTTGCCATGTAACCTACTGCGTTGGTAGCTCCATTAGAAGGACCTACACGAGGAATATTTAAGCGGCTGTCACACTCAAATACATAGCTTTTACTAACCAAAGACTTGCTCATATCCAGGAGGGTTAGGCGGGGCTTCGAATGAGGCTACGGCCCATCCCGCACTATCTTCGATAGAGTTAAGTGGACCAGGAGCAGGATAGAGCTGTTGACCCCCAAAATAGGTTTTCTCCGATGCGTTATGAATGTCAGCGTAAAGAACACATCTGAGATTGGATTTCTCGGGATAAACAAAATCCAGCAGGGGGTTGTTGAATTCGTAATACAAGTTGACGAAAACTTGACACACACAAGAACGTTCAAACGTTAGCCACAATGGAGTGGAATAGGCCAGGGCTTGTTTGCGTACTCACCACATTGCTCTACACTGTCACAGTATGCGAAACAATCATCCATATTATACGTGTTGTTATTGACGAGGGTGTAGGTTAGGTATGCTGTACCCTGTATCGCAGCGTCTGGTTTCCCATATCCATTTCCGCCAAAGACGAAATCGTAAGCGTTTCTCCGTTTAAGTTGCGACTCGGGTAGATCGCGGCGACTGGCGGCACTGGCTGTCTCGTTGACGAAGACACCGTCAACAGCAATGACAGCAGTGTTAGATACCGGCTGGTTGGGTGGGGTATCCTCGGCTGTACCGTGTGCACCAGACTTCTGGTCAACCTGAAGTGCGGCTGAGGTGATCAAAGATATGTCTGTAGATGATCCGTTGATGTCTATCGGGGCATATGGGGCGATGGGAACACCCTGGTCAGAAGGAGCAACGATAGACGAATTCTGGCACTCTAAAAGAAGATCATCAGCTTATACTAAGAGGCAGAGCAGAGAGTCAAAGGAAGACCGATTTACCTGCAAAGGAAATCGCAAGAGTAGCGAAAATCAAAAGTCGAGCGGGTGAGAACATAGTAGGGCGACTATTTTCTTGCTGCTGTTCTCGATTTATCCGGCTCTTATACAAATTTCCGATCTGCTTTTGTGACGAAGGGGTTAGATTTTAGATTGCCTATAGCCGTTCATCGGTTTACTTGCAAGACAGGATGAATAGGACGTAGCGTAGACGTTCGACGGGCACTGGCAGCGGATGATTCAGGAACTTGTGAGCCAGAACTTCCCTCCCTCGGGCTCAGCTGAAGGTTGAAGCTGAAGATCGTTTGAAAAGGGGCCGATAAATCATTGGACTGGAAGCAAATCTCACCTGCAAAACAATGTCTTCATTGTCGAGAAATTTTCTGAAGAAAGGCTCACGCAGTGGGTTCCGCGAGGTTCCGTGTGGGTGCCGAATGTCAAGGAGGTAGGAGGTAACTTCAGGACCCATGACACGATCAAAGGCTAATGTCCATGTACTCATCTCGCGCAGGCACCAATATTCACTACCTTGTTATTGCTCTCCAAACGAGCTGTCAGTCAATTTTAATGCCGTTGACTCAGGAATTGAGGACTTCCTTACAGGTTTTAGTGCAAGGAAGAGCCCCCACGCATATGCTCTGTATCATCATCATCCAACTAAAAAAACTTCATCCACCGCGTTCCCACCAGCCGCTTTACTTCCTGCTTTCCATGTGCACAAAGCCTAAGTGCCTAATGCCACTCACGGAGCTTGAAGAACGTGGATGTGGATGGCACATCTTGTTCTCTTTGGTCGAGCACAGCGGCAAGTCGGAGTACTTTTTTTTCAGACCTTTCTCGCGGTTGCTGTCAATGGCTGACTCTCCGAAATTCGAATAACATTGAAGAAAGGTGCAGGGCGCATGTCGTTGTCATTGTGAGCAAGAAATGACAGGTGAGCCTCTCTACTCTCTTGGCGATTCCGACCCTAAATTCTCCTGCCAATTTCCCCTCGCGCCTAGTGCCATCGTTTTCCGGCGATTCAGACCCGAAGAAAATGGAATATTTGGTGAGTTTGGCACTATACATCGTTTCGTCGCGTGGGGTGATCCTTCCTATCACATTGGAAGATATTGTCAAGATGCACTAGAGGAAGAAGAAGAGCGGCAGGAGGCGGAGGAGGAGACGAAGGGCGACGGACACGTCATCTACAGTACAGAAGGTGAAGGTGAAGGTGAATTCTTTTTTTCTTTTTTTCGTCGGTCTTCCCACGCTTTTTCGACACTCCTTCCACCATTTCTTTCTCATTTTCCTCTCCTTCATTTTAATCATCACTTTCCCGGCTGAATGACTGACGCCCGAAACCCACAGAAATATTATTCAAGGCGGAAGGGAAACGAAGTGTTGAGACCTATCGTCAACATTATCTCTCACCACAGTCTTGGGCGTAGTTATCGTAGCTGACGATCTGCGAGTCTACTTGCACTTTTTCCCCTCTCCTTCCGCCTTTCTCTTCCGGTGATTCAACACCAAAACTCAGCTGTAGCGATACGACGTGTTCCCAAGTGACCACTCTCTGACTCTCGCTCAAGCTTTCCGTTAGCATGCTTCAGCGAAGATTACCGAGAGATATTTTGTTTTGTGAGTATTGACCTTCGTTTGTTGCCTGTCGCACACCAAGTTGACCATGCTCGTCTTTATTTTCTAGTTAGGCCGGATGCCACGAGATGAATAGCTTGCGGTTTATTTAGGATGGAGGGAAAATGAGGAGTGACAATTACGCGAGGGTGAATTTTTATTCCGTCTGTCTTTTTCGAGATACGGGACTACAACTTTATTATGCCATTATGGCCAACGCTAGGGACGTACTACTGGCGGAGGAGAGGATGGAACTGGTCCCGGTGGTTTTTCTGCGACGACGAGGAAGTTGAAAACGGCGGTGATACGGGCATTGCTCGGACCAATAGAGCGGATTTGAAGTACAGAAGCACTCTCTATAATCCTGGATTGGCAAAGAGATGATTCTGAGTTTTACGGTTTGATAGATTGGTCCGGGGCGGCAGGCATGCTTCGTCGAATTTGGAAGATTCAAAGAAACGTGTAAGCGATCATGAATCTACTTATCAGTCGTACGCGGCGAAATTGACAATAGGTTTATAAACCTTAAGTTGGCTCAAACACGAAACACGAGACAGCCACATTCAATATTTGAATCTCGAGCACCATGACTTCACCGGCGGAGTGTAAACAATTGATTGTAAAGGCAGTCGCAGATAATGATTCACAGCTTCGGAGGTCCGAGGGCACATATAATCAGAAAATTGAAATGGCAGGGAAAAAAATAAACCGGCGCTGAGTGGGTGAAGACGCTGTTGAATGTCTCCAGAGAAAGACAAGGGTATCAATCGTGATCAAAGATTACAGCCTCTATGATCATTGAACAAGTTGGAACTAGAGCGCGTGTCAAGCTGCATGTTTTTTTTTTCCATAAAAAACGGAAAAGAGTTTTGAATTTCTGCCGCACCCAAGGGCAGTGCAGCCAATGCTTGAACTTGTAATACCAGTGAGTTTGTTCAAGCAAAGACTGGAGCAAAAAGAAAGAAAATTAAAAAAAAACACCATCGTATCGTCCAACGTCGACATCAACCTGAATCAATGTCTCTCGGTTGAAATATCCATCGAATCTCGATAATCCACGAGGTCGAGGTCAAGATTCGATAAGGTTTAAAACAGAGTGACACACAATTGCTGTGCGGGCAGTTGGCAGCTGCAGGAGCCCAGTGTGGTGCGACAAGGTTACAATGGTTATGAAAGACGGGGAAAAGGTATTGACGAGCAGTATGGCAGCAGTGTACTTAGTAATAGGACACTTGATTCCGGCTATAGTACTCTTTACTCCGATCAAAGAACCATACATGAATTGGAGTCAGTTCTTCAGTGACTGGCGCGAACGGGGCCCGAAAAGTGGGTAAGCCTATGAATATCAACTTTATATACATGGCATGTACAGGTGAATTCTGTACATAGGAGCTGTAGGAAAATACGCTCGAGCTTGGCAGTAGCGACTCAAGTGAGAGTCCATATATAGTAATTCTATCCATATTTGGACTACTAGTTTATTATGATGGTTCTTTTTTGATTCCGCTCCAACTTGAAGTTTCACTCCATGAATGTGCTTCTTTTCGGCTCTTTCTACAACTCTTTTTGTCATTTGTTTTCTGGGATCTTGATTCTTCAATGCGGTGCTTCAACTCATAGTACCTCGTCGATAGGGCCGGAGCCTCGGATATAGTAGCAGTGTGACGGTGGGCCCTTTCTGCAGTCCCAACTATCTCGAAGAGTCAAATCATGAACCATGAAAATCCGGACTGGTACCAGATCATCACTATTGGATTAAAATTTGAACCAAATTTTGGCCGTTACGGTGAGTATAACTCACCACACGACAAATCGAATTAAGAACACAGCTCCGAGCCCTCGGCGGAGTATTACTGACTACATGGCAATTCAAAAGCATTCATAGAAGGAAAACATTGTACCTGGGCTCAATTGGTGGAAGGTTCAAGTTGATGATAGATATGCGAATTGTTGCTCAACACGCCACTTTACCCGGGCTACCTCGTCAATCCTTCCAGATACTTCGAGTTTATAAAGGGATTCGATCCAGTTGCTCGAGGCATTTGACTTCTTCTGCCAAGTTCCAACTCCCCTTTGAAGATCTCTTATTAATCTTTGAGCCGCTACTGCTCTGCTTAGTCTGCGATGACTCCAGAGGATTCGGATATCCTTCAACAAATAGGGCGTCTCACATATTACGAGCTTGCTGGACAAATTTTTGGATGTGGTTTTTTCGGTCAGCAGTCATTTGCGACTCCTTCCATTTCCTTAGAGGCTAACTTGGCAGAATGTAACCAAATGTAGGCGCATATTTTGGAATTTCTGTGATCACCATTCACATTCTGGTGTAATTACATCGAAACTTGGGTAAAATCTGTGTTGTTGTCCCTGATAATTCCACTGCAGGCGCAAAGGGCATCGAAGTCGGCCTCACCAGATTGCCCTTACCATGCAGCTTTGTCTGCTCGTTAATACCATATTCACATTCTTCACCTTCTTTTTCATGTTTCTTGCGCAGATTCAAACAGCCTTGATTCCACCATCGCAGTCGGGCTCGTTCCATGAAACAGTTGTAACACTTGAATATGGATCTAAAATTCAGAGTCGACTTTATTCTATAAACGCGTGGTCAAGGTATCTGACTGTAAGTTCATCAGCAAAACCCCAAAGTTGTGGCCAGGCCTGTCAAGGTGACCCATGCCTGGGCATAGACCAATCTATGTGCGCCCATGCATGTAACACCTCAATTATAACAGGTTTGGGCATAGCAGGCCTCTATGAGCAGTTTATGCAGACTGTGAGCTATGCACAGGATACTCAGTAGATGGGTCATTCACAGAACCAACAGATTGTTACGACGTTCACAGATTTATCATAATGTACTTACATTCACAGATTCAGCATAATGTACTCATGTTCACAGACTCAGCATAATGATATTCTAATGAAAGAGAAAGCATCATGATGATTTCCTATCAGAACAATAATAATAGAGCGTCGTTCTAAAGAGTAACATAAAGTCATAATCTACCAACCCAATATCAACACAAATGCAGTGAGCAGAATGAAACATTGATCATATTCGGATCCATTCTATGGATAATACATGGCTAGCGTTAAAGTCCAAAGAGACCAGCAAGTGAGAGAGCAATAGCAAGTAGGGGAGAAACAATAGCAGATGACGAGCAGATGACGAGCAGAAGATATTGATATCAAGCACGCTAAAATGAGCGGCATCAGTAACCAAATACAACTGATCTAACAAAAACACTTATAGAAATGAGATACCTGCAAGACCAACCAGCCCTGGAGTAGTCCGTCGAAGATGAGATCAAAGTCGTTTGAAACGGAAACACCAAGGTCGGGATAAGAAAAAGAGGGAGGTTGAGAGGCCAGGATTCGGCCATCATCCAATTCGTCTTCGAGGTATTTGGCACAGAAACTGGTAAAATTCAGCGCAAAAAAACATGGGAAAATATAAAATGTTGTACCTAACCGGACTCTCAACGAGGAAAGAATCCAGCTTCGTAGCTGGAACAAGCGAGCTGGATGTGATGGAAACTGCGAGTATTTGCCTTCTTTACATCGGTCGGGATGCGAGGTACCAACTCTTTGCCCAGAGTGTCCTCAACATACTGAAGGATTGTGTCCTTCAAGTCACGTACGTCTTGGAGATATTACATCGGATACCTGGCCGTTCATCTAAGATTTGAAGTGAATAAGGCGCATATATCAAGTAAATAGAAAGGATACCTTGCAAATTAGGCGGTCGAGGAGGTTCATCTTGATTGCTTTTATCTAGATGTCCAGGTCTTGACGCGTTCATATCCTTTGGAAGGGCTGTACATGCGAAGGTCATAATGCCAAAAGCTATCAAGTATCAGCGGAACATAAATACAGGAAACAAAGAAGTAAAACACATACAGGAATCCATACTCAATAAGGGTATCATTCAAGTACTTATCGCAATCTAGACGTGTTATATCAGGTTCTTTAATCCCGCATATGATTGACCTCTTCTAAGAAGAAGTGAATAAAAGATAGGAAAAAAGGAAGACAAAACATACAGAGGCGAGAATTCGATAGGGAATTTGAATAAATGTTGTGAAGTACTGGTGTCTTGATTCGGAAGAGGCGCTACACCAATACTGTCTGGTAAAAAAGAGGGTGTTGGAGAGTTGAATGAAAGAGGTGAAAATGTCGGTGTTTCGGACGGCAACATATTGTTCAGCTTTGGGATCTGAAATCCGGTGAATGAATTTGGTGGGGCCTTGTTCGCTTGAAGTTTCGGTTGCAATTTACGTGTCGGTGTTGTTGCCGGATACTTTTGAGTCGTCCCCTTTGTCGTGTTGTCTAGTTCAGGTAAACGAAAGCCAGTGAACTTGTTCCTCGGAATTTCCCTTGAAAGAACTTGTGTAATTGTTGGAACGTCTGGCGTATTGTTGCGTTTGATATTGTGAGCCTCGACATCTGCTTTCCTAGCTAGTAAATCCATTCAAAACATTGCTCAAGTGCGAATTTCAACAATTACTCACATTTTCCCGACTTTTTTTTTCTTATCTTATGGCCATTTATGAACGACCTCGTGAAATTATTATCTGGAGGCTTAGGAGGCCTCAGTATCTAGCAAATTATGATTACTACATATTGTGGTGTACGTAGGGACATAGCTATAGCTACCTCGTCCGACATGGGACTGAGAAGCAAGGAGCAAAAACTTTTGTTCCCACGCCTGAGCCCGGCTGTTGTTTCCGACGAACTGTCGAGTGTGTCATCATCCCGTGCTTGTAAGCTATAAGCCACATTCCCACGATCACGGGATGATGACACACTCGACAGTTCGTCGGAAACAACAGCCGGGCTCAGGCGTGGGAACGCAAGTTTTCGGTCCTTGCTTCTCCGAAGTCCCATGTCGGACGGCTGAGACCATGAATACCCAGGTAAGATATAAGTAAATATTTAGAAGTATATTAGAATAAAACAACGTGCTCAACGTCCGAAGGACACAAAGTGAACAATGAGCTCAACGTCTGAAGGACAAATGAGAAATATGAAAAAACATTCTCAGTAGTGATGAATTCACTGACTGATAATATTCTCCACTACGTCGAGTGATTGAGAAGCAAGAAAGCATCATCATGCTTTATCTATCCAGAACATGGGTTATTATGATCGACTATGTGCAGATCTGTACTTGGTCTATCATATATGTGTATTCTGTGAATGCAAAAAATTCTGGAAGTCCTGTACATATCGACACTATATTATTTGTATTGTACATGTACTTACAGATTGTTGCATAATTAACATTTTTTTACATACTGTACGTTTTCCCCCATACTGTTCAGCACTGGGGCAGTCATCTCATCCAGCTAAAAATCAAACATACTGACCGACCCGAATTCAGGTCACGCCAGTATGGGCCTTGTATGGTAATCAAGTGCCATACGGCAGTGCCTGTGAAGGAAACACAGGACTTTTGGGTTTTGCTGATGTTATGCTTGATTGGAACTCAATTACACGTCGATCAAACAATGCTCATTGGTTTCAATAGCTTATAGTTGGAGACACATTAGTAATTTGGAGAGCATGGGCAGTATGGCAGGGAAGTAAATGGATGCAGTGGTTTTGGATCGTGTCCGGTGTATTAAATGCAGGTCAGTAAACAAACCAATATCCAGAGAAATGACCCACGAGAATTTATCTCAAATATCTAATGCCGGACTCTCTGGTCACGTGTGATCATTTACAGTCTTTATATTTCTATGTGTGATTGTTTGGAAGGAGGCTGAGAACTGGGATGAAAGTCCGCAAATGGCACTCAGGAGCCAATTCTATTTACTGTTCTCTTTCATCCTGAATGTCATGGCTACAATAGCTATTACATACAAGGCGTGGGGCATGTGAGTATTGAATTCTACTTCACAGGACTCTATCTAAAGCCTACTGAAGATCCACGAATATGTTTGGGCAAGCACGTCATTATGGTGGCACTCCAGTACACAAGATTCTCTGGATCATAGTGGACTCTGGGATTGTATTTGGTATTCTTCAGGTACGCAGCAGTTGCGGGGACTATTTCACGCTGGCCTACTTACTCTGATATTTGCACTTTTCGGGAATTTCTATGGCAGGGGGTATATTGTGCTGTGGCAATATCAGCTTCTGTATTAAAGGGAAAACTTGATGGATCAACACCTCTTCAGACGGCCTCTGTGGTTGCCATTCCTTTTACTGCTGTAGGAGTTGTAAGCTTCTGCAATAATTTATCGGCAGAGCTGCTTCTAACTTTCTGCTTTATTAATTGCATGAAATCAGCCATTGTATCCGACTGTGATCTTTATACTTTCAAGTCTTGTTGGAAACACACAAATAGTAGCAAGCACGCTGGCAAGCCGCAGTGAAAGAGACGAAACAGAAATGTAAGTGTAGAATGTGTACGATGGTATCATTCTCCCTGCTCATCTTCCCTGCTTTTTGTCAGAAATTCTAATCAAGTGAACAATCAGAGTCGGACATGAAAAAGAATGTAAAACTTGACCTTAAACTAGTAGAGGTTTCCTGAATCCTGATTATTGCAATTATTATTGAGAATGGAATAATATGTTATGCTCGTTTTAAGGGAGCTTTTATACTCTACTACAGGTATTCTAGATAGTTCTACAAGATACTTACGAGTTCTGTAAAGTACCATGTATCAGTAATCAAACGAGTCAAGTATTAGTAAGTATATCGGAGGTATAAGAGCCCGATAGTGTTAGATCCGAAGTTGTACTACTTAATAAGGAAAGTCAAAGCAATAATTACAACACTCCCCCTCAACGAGGATCTACCTTAGTCATACCAAGAAGCTTTACAAAATGTTCGTGTTTTGGTTTCGGGAGTGATTTGGTGAATATATCAGCGATGTTGTCATCTGTGGCGCAGTATTGTACTGTTACTTCGTTAGAAGCAATATGCTCGCGGATGAAGTGGTGTCGAATGTCAATGTGTTTTGACCGGGCGTGAAATTGTGAGTTTTCAGTGAATTAAATGGCGGCCTGATTGTCAACGTGTATGACAGTTGGGCCGCTTGGCGGAATACCAAGTTCGGTAATTAATTCCCGGATCCAAAGACATTCTTGTGTAGCATTGCTGACAGCCATGTATTCGGCTTCCATTGTAGAAAGTGCTACGGTGGGTTGTTTCTTTGATGACCATGATACGGCTGCCTGACCAAACATAACAGCATATCCAGAAATGGATTTTCGGTCAAGTGGGCTCATTCCCCAATTGGCGTCGGAATATATTTCAGGATCGGAATTGGATGGATAATATGTGATGCCCAGATTGAGTGTACCTTTGATGTATCGAAGTACACGTTTTGCTGCGGTCCAATGAGCTGGTGATGGGTTACTCATGAACTGAGAAAGTTCATGGACAGTGTGTTTGAGATCTGGACGAGTGGCAACTGCGGCAAAATTAAATGATCCAACGGCGGCTGCATATTCATGAATTAATTTTGGATCAGGTGTACTGTTTTCGGGGGTTTTGTCGATTTTGACATTTGAGTCTAGTGGTGTTGCAACGGGGTGACATTCAGACATACCAAATCTCTCAAGGATCTTCTTGAGATATTGGGTCTGAGTCAGGGTAATGGAGCCGGTGGATGTGTCTCGTGTTACTTCCATGCCTAAGATCTGTTTGACCGGGCCTAAGTCCTGAGTGTCAAACTTTGAGCCAAGTTCGGATTTTACTTTTGACATCAAAGTGTCAGATGATGCCAATATTGTCATGTCGTCTACATGTACGGCAACAATGACAATTCCTGATGTGTTATGTCGGGTGTAAACACATTGATCTGCAATGAGGCGAGTAAATCCAAGGCTGAGAAACTCGGCATTGAGTTTCTTATTCCAGATAGCACCAGACTGTTTTAGTCCATATAGGGGCCGAATGAGTTTACAAACTCTGTTTGTGCCATCTTCATATCCCGGTGGTTGCTCCATATAGATGGTCTCGTCCAATTGACCATTGAGATAAGCTCCAACTACATCCATAGTGTGGATGTCAAGATTATATTGAGCTGCAATAGCTATAAGTGTGCGAAAGGTTTCAAGTCGGACGACAGGGGCAAATGTTTCAGTGAAATCAATTCCAGGTATTTGGGAAAATCCTTTAGCGACAAGTCGGCCCTTATATCGAGTAATAGCACCAGTGTGGTCGCGTTTGAGTTTGAATGTCCATTTACATTTGACAGGTTTTTGGTTTGGAGGTAATTCAGTGAGTTCCCAAGTGCCGGTAGATTTTAATTGATTGATTTCTTTATCCATGGCTTCGTGCCATTGGATTGAGTCATGCCGGGAGATTGCATCATTGTAGGAGATGGGCTCATCAGAGTTTTCTTCATGATTTGAGAGTAGGGAAAAATCGGATGGGAGTGAAGAGTCATTAGAGTCTTGGGTTGGATCAACTGGAACCATAGTTCTCCAACCGGCTGGCCTACTTCTGGCCTGGGGATTATTCAAGACTCTATAATTGATGGGATCCTGCTGTGCAATGCGAGTGGACCGTTTAGATGGTGCAGGTGGCATTTCCATAGATGGTTTACTCTTTTTGGGAGTTTCCGGCATAGGTGGGCTATCATTTTCTTCGGCATTATCTTCTTCGGCATCTGAACCCGGAATTTGCTCGTTACTCCCCCTCTCCCCCTCGAGCAATGGAGGGTTATTATTTCCGGCAGGTGGAATATCCGTGGGCCGTGGTACTGTATAGTCCGATGGGTACATTTGATTTTCAAAGACAACATTTCGGGAAGTTTGAATTTGACGTGCTCATGGGTTCCAATATCTCCATGCTTTTCCATGGTCAGATAATCCCACAAAAATATATTCTCGAGCTTTAGGATCAAGCTTCGAGTTTTTGCCGTCTTGTTGTAATACCCAGCATTTGATTCCAAATTCCTGCAGCATTGAGATATCAGGCTTTTTACCGGTGAAAGCCTCTTCTGGTGTAATAAAATTCTTCAATGCACGTGTGGGGGAACGGTTCCTAAGATAGCACGCGTATGCTACGGCTTCCGGCCAAAGAAAGTGCGGGATGTTATGCTCTAACATCATTGCTCGAGCGTGTTCCACTAGTGTTCTATTCAGTCTTTCCGCAACTCCGTTTTGGGCAGGTGAATGGGCAGCTGTGATCTCGTGTTTAATTCCACAAGATTTGAGGTAGTCAATGGCCTCATGATCAATATATTCACCACCGCCATCGAAGCGCATGGCCTTCAAATCTTTTCCTGTCTGTGTTTTGATGTAAGCCTGGTAATTCTTTATTTGTTGTAGTACTTCATCTAGAAAATGGTTAATTAGCCTGGGGGAACTAAGAATTCTTTAATATAATTTCAAACAAGTGGGGTTTCCTAGAGACTCTGAGTAGTCAGAAGGTGTTGAAACTTCCCAGAGACACCTCCCATATCCCATAAAAGTACAAGATCTTCACAGCTCTTTGAAGTCCTAGCGAAAAATCTGGCAGACATGTCAATGGACCCCAGATAACCACAAGATGTTCCAAAGACTCAGTAGAGCTTTGAAAAATCTTCAGACCAGTAACTAGCTGATTGCAGAGATACTGAGAGTTCCATAGAGTTCTTTCCAGGGTACTCAACATAATCAGTACAGTCTTTTAGAGACATTCTGAATTTCCATGAGACCGTTGAAGAAGTTTCCCAAAGATTCTCAGTAATGCTCTGGAAGAACCTCAAGGACTCTAGGAATCCCTACACCACTCTGAAGGACCCTGGAGACACTTCTGAAGGCTTCTGAGAAGTTCTGAGGAATCCTAGTGACTTTGTGCAACAGTTTTAGAGAAATCTCATATCATTTATGACACACCTCAAATGTTTCTAAGGTATTTCCACAAGAACCACCTACAACTTGATGGCCTGCATAACAAAGTCAAAGGCTGTTCCAGACCAGTAAAAAGAACTTTTGAGATATCCACTGAAACTTTGAGGAATCCTGGGGAATCCTGGAGGGCATTTTATCAAAATGCCAAACATGATAAAGCAATACCCAGAAGGACCACCTACTATCTTGATCATCTCTGACTTCAGTCCGAAGACTTACTCAGAGGATTTGAAAAACCCCTGCCCCTTTCACAGATTACTACTAGGCACTTTTAAAATACCATGAAGGTCTTGATGCTCTCCCAGAAGGTTTCAGGAGATCTCTTACAACAATTGGGATATCCTGAATATATATCATTGGAGGCCTAGGAATGCTCATAGTATTTCAGTGCGTGTTTATGACACCCTATAGGTCAACTTGAAGACCCTGAGAACATTTGGAAATTCATTTAGAGTTCTCCACTGAATTTGTACAAAGACTTGAGCACTCCTCACAGCTTTCCAAGGCATTCCAGGTTACTTAAAACACTCCCAAAACAGCAGCAAATCAAATCAAATCACTATCCAGATATATTAAAACCACATCCAAAAGCACTACATTTATACAGGGAATACTTGATATATTTTATATTATCAAAATTCTGACTGTTCCTCACCTTCAGGTACATTAGTGTTACCATGGAAAGTTAATGCACCTTGTCCTGTATTCTCAATCAAGCTATTGTTTCCCCTATCACCATTAACTGACTGTACTCCTGAGGAAAGAGTGTGAGCTAAGGCCGTTAGAGAATCATAATCATAAATTTGAGGCGGTATAATCTCTGGTCCAGCAGTCCTGATATTAACGAGGTTAGCTTCAGAAAAATCACACCAATAGTAAATCTTACATCATGGCAGCAAATAGGAAACGCTGCAGGTATGCAGTATAAGAAGGCGATTTTTCTTTCAACTTCAACAATTGAACGATAACTATACCAGAACATCAGTAAGAATAGCATCCCCTCATTAAATCTGGATGCTTACTGATTGGCAAGATTACCAACTGAAAAAGCATGCTCAACCTTGTACCCAGATGTGTACTCCTGAAGAGCATGTGTCGTGACAACCGGTACTTACATCATTTTTCTCATTTATCTCACGCCACCTTTCTTCCTTTATCATGTGATCGTGTTTATTACTCATACTCCTTCGACTCATTGCTCCATATCCATTTCACAATTGCGTACTGCCTCCTCTTCTTCTTATTGTCTTTCCTCCTTATTGTTACACTTCATTCCCATTCGTCGCTATTATTCTTTCACCTCTCTCTCTCACAACTGTCGTACACTTATTGTCTTTGATACCTACTTTCTCTCGCGCTATTATCTTTTGACCTTCTTGTTGTTCTTTCTCTCTTATTGTTACCATACGTATATAAGGACTGTAGATAGCTCCTAGTTCCCTATCTCGACCTCTTGGTCATTGGGAACTAGGTTCGTGTTGTATCTCTCTCTGTATACTCCAATACTAACTTGGTCATTGGGAACTAGACATCCTTTGAGCCCTTGTGATTGGCCCTTCGTGCTATCACTGCTGTTGAGATCACTTATCCTTCCACCACCCTTGTACGCTGCGCTTAAGTTCGGACTCCATCGTCTTTGAAGCTTGCCGGCTACTCGGTCTGTGCTTGTGCTCGTGCTTTCCCTCGTGCTTCCCTCGTTCCGGTCGTTCCGTTCCTCGTTGCGACAGCATGCCCAATCTCCAAATCGTTGTAAGAACAAAAACACAGCATTGAATGGAAACTTTTACCAAAGTCGCCGCCATAGCAATGAGCGGAATTGGAATGTATTTGATATCCTTCAAGTGAGCAACCAAAAGCCGATCTTGACGAGGATTTCCATCAATGAAGTACCCTCGAAGCAGTAGCCCGATTAACGGGCTTTTGAATGGAACGTTGTCCGTTTGTCGGGCCTACAATATTAAGACCGGCAACCTTCATGAAAAAAGAAGCAAAAAAAAAAAAAAAAAACTTCATCGTACCTTGAGATTCACCTCCGCATTGTGATATCGTCGCCCATGTAACAACCAATTGACAGCAGTTGTCTACAACTATGTATTAACCACATTTGTGAGATTAGAATTCGGAACGTCTCACAATTTCATCCGGGGCGAGAGAACCTGGAAGTCCGAAGTATTGAGATGATCTAATGCGGGCTTCCCTGCCGAGATCAAGGCGGACCGCGCAAGTGCCGTAGCCCATCTACAGACTCATTTAGGTTTTGGTCATAGCAAAAACTGGCGACATACAAAACGAAGAAGCTCATCTCGCTTTTGAGCGTCTTCTTTGATGCTTGCAAGGGCGCGTACATAGTCGAGGCCCCTTCCATTGTCAGCAAGCCGTTTAATTTCAGTCAAGAACGTGTCCCAAGCAAACGTAGGATCCTCGGGGTACATGTTGAGAACACAAGTAGCCATTCGCGTGCAGCGTTTGGCGAGGAGAGCGAGTTTCGGAACCTCGAAATCCACCAGGAGGATTTTGCGTGAGGTGACAGCGTGACGCCCTGTGTTTTGACGAGCGGACGTACTCACGGCGCTGACGATCATCTAAGAGCGACTGTTAAGCGGAATGCTGCTTTCCATGGAAAAACTTACGCCGCTGTCAATTTCAACATCATCCTCATCAGCCCCTTCACCTTTGTCAATTCCATCATCCTCATCCTCTGATCCTGAAACCAGCGCGGACCTAATGTTGGCTATAAGGAAATGAGGGTAACATTCTTGACTATCATTGGGTAAAACTCACCTCTACTACCCTGCGGCAGACGGACATCTTTGATGAAATCTTCCTCAAGCTGGTTCATGGGTTGACTGATAACAGTAGCTGAGGTGCCGGGCTCAATGACAACCGGCGCTGGACCATGGTCAGAGGCAAGTCAAAGTGGAAAAAAATAAAGGAGCACTTTCATGTTTGCTATTATCTACACAGAAAGAGACTTATTTATATGAATAGCCAAAATGAGAGATAAAGGGGACTCCAACCTTGCAATTCGCTGGGATGCAGTACGGCGGGAGCAACTGCCTCCAAAGCTGTTGAGATAGCTAGTTTTAGTGTCGGCAGCCTCTCGACGAGGCGCAATAGATGGAGCTAATGGGAATTAAAACAGTGTGAGACGAGTGGATGAAAAAGAGTAAGGGGAGAAGAAAAAGAAAAGAAATAAGAAAAAAAGAAGAAAAAAAGAAAAAAGAGGGGATGTCCGACCTTTTTTTTTGACATTCTTCGTGCCTTGGCGACGTTCAGGACGTTGGGGGTCGGCGAAGCCATGCAAAACAGCATCAACGTCGAGCTTGGAGCGTTTCGCTCTGGGCGGCGCAGCAGGCGGCGCTACCGTTTGACTTTGAGTTCTTCGAGACATGGTCGTTCACTGTCAGAAGGAGCGGAACCAATTAACCGTTCATATACCCCAGCACGTGAGTTTTGGTGGTTGAATCCATTTAATAAATAGTCTGATACGCGTATTTACTCTGTAGATTATTGACTAGAAAAGAGGTACATTGGTCCAGGACGTTTGAGGATGTCCAAGACTTGTTCCAGCTGTTTTGACTCGGAACGAGCATGCACGTCTGTCGAATATTGGATAGAGGGATAATAGCACCTTGCGCCATTCCCTTCGCATCGACGGAGGGTTCAATGCGGTGATGCGATTGTTTTGCGTACATGCGTGAAATCATCCAAAGTACGACTTTCCAAGTTAGGAAAGTATACTTGAGAGCTGAGACGAGCCCTAGTCGTCAGTTAACAAGTTAGGCAACTATGTGTGCGATTACTCGAGGGTTGGACCATGCGTCCTAACTCTGTTTACCTTGGTCGATGGTAAACCATACACATCTTCATATAGATGGCTTATGAGAACTTGGTCCTAACTCTCGGAAGTTAGCAGACTCACCCATAACCCGCCAAGGGTCTCATATATAAGCTAGTTACTGGCTTCGTATCAAGGGATCGAAGACCTGCAAGGCTATTTGACACGTGGCACTTATTCCAGTGGCTCTTATCGAGTTCTAACTTGGTTTCACCCGAAATACTATTCGATGATACTGAGTACTCGTACCAGATGGAACGAAAAGTCAAAGAAATGAAATGATATGATATGCTTAAGTGTTGATACATGCGACATACATGAAAAGATATGCAACGAGAAGCTAGAACACATCAGACCTCAACGAGGGAATTGTTGGAAGTACCTTTAAGTACGTTGGGAGAGTTAGGCCGTAATCCACAAGGACCGGTACCGACATTCCGATGCCAGCTCAGTTATGACTCAAGCTATACTGCGGAACTAGAGACCGGAGTGTGGCTAAATGATGAAGGAATTATCAGGACGCTCTAACTCTGCTCTGGACAAGTTAGCCGATCCGTTTACCCATCCGATTCGTCGGACCTCTTACTCGAAATGGAAGGATCCTACGAAAACCAGTTAGGAAGGACTATCCAGGTGGTCGGTTTACATGGAATTGGAAGTGGAGTCGACGTTTCAACATTTTCTTGAATATTATTTTGAGTTTGAGGATTTTAATATTATTTATTATTTTACGGTATATATACTCCGCACGTATGTATCCTAACTTTAGATTACCCAGTGCGGATCTCACCTTATATTATATTTTGCTCAGTATCTGCCGGAGTGGGCGTCTGAGAAGTGCAAACCAGCGAGAAAACTCCTGTGTAGCCAATAAAGAAAAGAAAAAGAAAAGATACGAAATTTGCCCGGTCAAGGTTGTGGTGAACTAGACTGCGTATATACCAAAGTTGGAAAGTCGAGGTCGATTGCCCTAGCTCCCTCGCATTGTGTTAGTCCGGTTCAGGTTGTGGTGAACTAAACCGAGTATATACCAAAGTTGGAAAGTCGAGGTCGATTGCCCTAGCTCCCTCGCATTGTGTTAGTCCGGTTCAGGTTGTGGTGAACTAAACCGAGTATATACCCAAGTTGTCCTATCTTCGTTGGGAAGTTGAGCCCTTGCCCCCCTTCGTCGATCTATCCAAAGTCCATACGAGGAAGTTGAGCCCTAGCCCCTTCGTCACTGGCAAAAGTCCGTTTCGAGTTTGGTTTGAGTTAGGAAGGCCAGTGCGCCCCTACTTTGACTGAAAGCGATCCAAAGTTATACCAAAACCTAGTTAGGCTACACCGTAGTCGAACGCCGAAGCAGTTGAGCCCTAGCTCCTGTGGATAAAGAAAGATAAAAGTGATAGATTCTTGCGGAACCCGCGTAACCTTTGACAAGCACACTCGCACCTTTATAAATTTGATAAGGCGGAACCCATCCTAACTTACCTAAACACGTTTTTGGGTTTAGTTTTGGTTTTGGGTTGTGGTAGTTGTGATCCCACGCACTGCGCGTTATCTGGAGCCCACCGCGAGGGGTTCTAAAAGAATCTATAGGCCTAGAAGCCACAAAAACCCTTTGTACGTTGCGAAAGCAAGATAGGCGAACCATCGTCGAAGCGTAATACTCGGAATTCATCTCGAGTTCAAATCGTTGACTTTGGGGAGTTAGATCGTGTCGAAGCACGTCAAAGAAAAGCAAAATCAGTGAACCCTTCGTCAGATAACAGAGGGCGAACTCGTAAAGAAAAAGAAAAAGCAACAGTAGACGAACCAGAAGGTCCTTCTATTGGAGCATACCCAAAATCTCCTGCTGTACGTTCGGCGTCTCAAGACGACGACGACCAGTTTAGAGAACAACCAGAATCACCTTTAACACCGATCGGTGAAAGTCCTAACTCTAATAACGAGCAAGGACCGAATCCTTTCAACTTCGAATCAATCAATCTCGCCTCTACACATACCCCAACACTTTCTTTCGACTATCCGTCTATTTTCTCGTCTTGGTTTCAGTCTTCCTTTCCGAATCTCAATCTCTCGCATTCTATCTCGTCTACTTCTCATCCTATCTTACAAAAATCGAAAAACATGTCAAATCGGAACAATATTCCCCAGATTGGGTTACCAACCCTTTCGAATGATGCGGTGACTCAGTTGGCTGCTGCAGCCGAAAAGTTACCGAAGTTATATAAGACCCCACCTATCTTGAATATCGAAGACCCAGTCGGAGTTATTCAATGGTTTGAGGCGGCAGAGTGGATCTTTGATTCAAACGGCATTACGTCGGACGATGCGAAGTTAAAACTAGCTCTGGATTGGAGTACATATCCGACCAGAAAGCTATTTATGGGCATGAAGAGTGTTAGGACGCCTAACTACGATGAATTCGTAAAAGAGGTCCGAAATATTCTTCCTGAAGAAATGTTAGATGTTGCAGGGTCAATGTACGAGTTAGACCGAATTGTCAGCTCTTTGTTGACAGGAAGGCAGAAAGTCCGCTGTAGATCCGGCCACTGGGTAATTTCGCTAATATGATTTGTGAGGAGGTCGAAAGGAATGATATCCCAGTGCTGCTCAAAGTCCATCGCACGACGGGCCAGTTCTCGGAAGGAGCGCAAGTGTGCAAAGTGAAGAGCATTCGACAGCATGGCAGTATCTGGCGTGTCGGCTTTTATCAGATAGGCAATGACATCAAAAACATCTCGAACGTGCGCGTTGAAGTCTAGGTCGCTGGAAAGAGACATCAGAGCTTGGCCATAGCGAGCGTTAGAAAAAAATTACAGTCTACTGTCCCATCTTCGCAGTACAGCTTCTCCCAGGTCCTGGCGGGAATCGATCGGAACTGGGGTGAGCTGAAGTGGCTCAGAGAGGGAACTCTGTGGGCGACTATTCAAGAAGACTAGACAAGTGACCAAAGAGCCCTCAATTTCACCGATAACAGCATTGTGATTCAAAGCCTTGGGAAGCACTGCAAGTAGAGTGGCAACACTAGATATAATTTTTTGGAGAGCGTTTCTGGTGATCAAGGACTCTGCCCCGCAGGTAAAATCTTGGCGATAGTGAAGTAAGCTCAATATAACGGTGATGTTGACCTTGACTTTTTGGCGAGTCAAAGGCCCATTCTTTGATATCATCGTTCAGCTAGGTCCTGGTCCTAGGATTGCTATGATGACTGTCGGGTAATAGCAGCTTACATGGCAGTGACACGGGTCACATGTTGCAGTGGATTTTGGGAACAGATTCATGGTTTTACTACCACTATGTACCTACAAACATTCTGAATACCAATTACCGGGATTTCGCAGATTAGATGAAGTGGTTAGCATACATAAAAATAAAGATGTCACATTGTTCTTCCACACTTTGTACAACGCAGGCAAAGCCATCAACCCAAAAATTGCTCTTCGGCAGTACTAATGACTTGTCATAGTCTACCCTACCTCTTGTCCAGTCCCATTTGTTTCTGTTTACTGCTCAGAGTCTAGTATTCCAGTGGGCACAGAAGGGATCATTATGATCAGTGCAAACGAAGCGGGAGTGAAAAAGTGGTACGTACTAAACGTTTGTCTTTGTGCAGTATAAAGCACGGGATCGACAATTGTTGTTCGCTGTCATTTCCATGTTTTCTATTACAAGTGAAATCTCTTTTAGAACTCTCCATTCCAGTATCAAAGCAGACATTCACCTTTGATTGATTGACGGGCACTTGTCATGTTGAAGAAGTCCAGGTCTGGGATAGCTTCGGGAATCTCCTGCTGGTGGTGACTCTGAGCTATTTGGAGAGAATAGCGCGGTATCAATCCAGTTAGCTCAATCGGCCTAATATTGAAGATGACTCCATAACCATCTACTGCAACTGGTGATGGGGAAAGGCGTGTAGTACCATCGTTAACTTGATTGGAGAGGGCTGGCACTGGCTTGATGAGGGTTGGGAAACAAAGAAGAACAGTCCGGTCCACTGCTAGATGTACAGTGTCTGCGCACACGAGACTAGGGTAGCTAGGGTTAAGAACAAGAGAGCACGAAAAAATGGCCATATGCATCCCATCTGCGGCTGACCAAAGGGTGTCCCGAATAATGGGGTCGGCCAATGGAAACGGTGATTCAAATGAATTCGTCGCAAGTCCGCGTTGTACACCAAGTTTTCGAATGACGAGAATTCTCCTGAGTAGCTTCGACTGAAAGTGCTGCCGCACTGATTTCGGGTTGAGGGTAATGGATTGGACTACTCTCTGTGTTTCAGTAGCAGAGCCGACGAGATGAGCAGCCGGAGGATGGATGGAAGGGGATTCAGTTGCACCAAGCTTGGTCCATCCGGTGATTGCTGTTTCCTCAGAATTCTCGGCCAGACAAGTGATTCCAGGGGCTGTTCTGCCTAAAAAAATATCAAGAGAGGATCCCCATAATTATAAGAAAACTTCCGTACCACACACTCTAACCGTTCTTTGAGTTTCTTTGTCATTGTTGAAGGAGGAGTCGAGTCTTCTGCGCTCGCATTCTGAAACGAGCCGTGTAAATGTGCGCAACGCGAAAGGTAGAGGCAAATGACACGAGGGTCAATATTTTGAAACTTCGGTACTAATGGCTGCATTCGCGAGATAATTACTTGAGTTCTGTCAACGAATAGATCGTGCGATTTTTGCCAGAGAAACTTCCATTATATGGTCAGGTAGATGTATAACACAAGAAAGAAAAGTGCGGCGCACCTCTATTTCAGACAGCAATCCAATTTTTAGTCAAGGAACCGACGCCGGTAAAAAAAAAAAAGGTAAACAAGTAGAGCAGCCGAAGGTGCAGTGTGATGAAATCGGGGAACCCTCAGCTAAACTTCAAGCAAAAGAGTGAACTAAGGGTGACCGCCAAGCAAAACCAGACCTAGCCCATTCAGAGGAGATAATGTCGGAGTCGGGTTGTAGAGTCAGAGTGAACATTTATCCCAACAAAGACGTGCAAACGTGACCGGCAGGGGTTCGGCAACCTCGAGGATGGCACAAAGGACCTTCACAAACAAAGTTACACCGTCTTCAAATCGCAATTTATTACTGCGACGTTGTTGAAATGCCTAGTACGTATCCGTCTTGTTTCCAAGCTATATCTCACTGTACAAAATCAGGGATCAGACATTTGGCTGATCACAGTAAATGTACGATTATCAACTGTTTATCCTTGGGAAGACTCGAAGCTGTATGGTCAAATATCTCCTGGCGCTATCGATTCTTGCGAAGTCTTTTCGACATTTTCGTACCGCAGCTGTCACTTTCGGTGCTTTGTGGCCGGAAATGCATTCACGTCAAACGGATTGTCGCTCGTCACTTTCCTGTGCCTTCATTCCAAGACAATGGCTCAAACTGGGATTTTCCCCCGACGGTCAGGCATCTTCGTGATGTAGTGGATACGCTATCTTCTCTTCAAGAAGTCCGGCGCAAGTTTTCACTTTGTCTTACTCAACATTGCATAGACTTGCCGTCCGTTCAAAAAGCCGTCCGGGTTTTTTGACGTCTCTCTATCGCCCAAATTCTTTTGACCGGGAGAAAGGTATGGTTGAGAGTTCACTTTACACCCATCTGGATCTACACTTGGATGAAGCACACATCAAGTTGTCATTATTGATGACCAAGGTGCGTCCGGCTTTTTTTGCTATCCCGCTCGTTTACACATCACTATCATCGTTAGGTTTCATCCGAATTCCTCCGGCGCATTCCAGAACAAGTATTGTAGACTTACCGCCAAAAGTTATCACACTTTGGGAGCATATAAATGGCTAGACGATGAAGTTGTCAATTTTTTCATTGCGAAATGGTGTACTGGATTGACAACCCTAGGACTGAATACATTTTTTGCGTGTAGAGTACTTTTCCTCGACAGTCAATGCAACAATGCCAAGCGTTTCATGACTATGAACAATGAGCAAGTAGCTAGGAAATGGTGTCGTTCTGCAGCCGTGGGTCATTTCATTCTTCGAATTTGTTTCGGCATGCTCATGTTGAGTAGAATTATCTCGCTGAGACCACTTGGGACTCGGTCTTCATTCCAATAAACGAAAATGGACAACATTGGTTCTCAGCCTGTATCAATTTTCGCCATAGAAGAATCGATGTTTACGATAGTCTCAAAGAGTCTGCACTCAACAACAGCCAGAAACCTGTAAACCTTCAAAAGAACACAAACCTTATGCTGGTAAGATTGAATTTTGGTATAATAAGGAAGCTAGAGTCTCAGCTATTCACTTGCTTTAGGCTTTGATGTGGCTGACTGAAGTGCTTGGCCGTATGAGAGGCGAGGAAATAGATCTGAAGTGTAATCCTTCTCCAGCTTGGATTTGTAACCCTCACTCCAAGGTACCGTAGCGGTCATCTGGAACTTGTATAGTCTAATGAACCCAGGTAACTTAGGTACCCTTCCAACTGAACTCCTATGACTGTGGTATCCATACTCTATGGCATTTAAAGCATATTCTCGAGTTTGGATTCGTGGATTCCGATTGTACGGCGCCTTTCCTGCAATTTTCGGGGGACATGATTGGGAAACGATGGAGGATGGCACACGAAATTTTCGCAGACGTAGGCGGTTCTTTCGATTGAAACATTAAATTAATTCAAATGATATATATTGGTAAATCCTACAACTTCGAGTGACTCTATGCTATCAGTCAATATATCCTAAAACTTGAGAGTGATATAGTGTCAGTCCCACACTACTGTACTAGTTAAGTTCAGAACGTGCCATTGGTAGCTGTGAAGGTTCGGGATTCACCTCGAACGCTCTAGAAAAAGAAGCCATCGGTAAGGCGGCTCATGCTAATCAAACGACTTACTGTTGCCGCAGACGACAAGTTGCTGAGAGTTGTTCCTGCACTGTGCCTCACATCTACCATGAGTCGGGACTTTCTCAGAACGATGAGTTAGCCCGGGAGCACCAGTGCAATTCCAGTAATGTGCAGTGCATTCTTCTTTGTTTTTTTTGCAGCCGTGCCTATATCTGGCCCAGCAATGGTGAGAGCTTTGACTTCCTGGCATCCTGAGGATAGGATAAGTCGGAGGGTGTTTATTATTGAGATTTCTAGATACGCAAGTTCAAATACTTGCCGAGAAAGGTGAACAAACAGATGCCTTTAGTCATGGTATAGCATAGGGCACCCTCATGACTACTCATTTCCGAGCAGAACTCTGTGCCATGCGGTAAGCGGTAAGTTGACCTTGAGGCGAAATGCAAACCACCGCAGACGTGACATAACTCACTAAGCCCAAAATAGTTGTTCCTCCACGAAGTGCCCCATTCTATTCATTTTCAAACTGTTTGGCGCTTGAGGTTTCGGCAGATCCCTGGAAGAGATTAGTTACCCTCATGCTTGGGTATCATTATCAGTAGATCTTTTCCCATCACACAGCTCGCTTGGTCGAGGTAGATCATACGACTGAGAGCGTATGGCATATATATTGAGGAACATGAAAGGCATATAATACACTTTTTCGGTGATTATCCCTGACAAAGTGATGCATGAAATGTTGCCGTGCCATCACCATTCCGTCAAAAACTGGACTGCGCAGCACCAAGCCCACCGTCTGCACAACTGGATTTGGCGAGCTCTGCTCTGGTCCATTCCTGTACATATTCATTGTGTTAGTGTTTCACAGGTGAGAAAAAGTAATTATCGTACCTCGTCTAAATCAAACCGTGCGTTCAACCAAGCCACCATATCCCAAGGGAAATCACCTCTGCGTTCAGCCCAATATCCAAGGTGATGGTACTTCTCTAAATATATATGGGATTTACCCACAGGACGTGGTGAGTCCGCAGCAGCTTGGAATGTAGCTCGTAGTTCTACGCCCCCAAAAAAGCAGTAAAAAAGATCAGGATTTTTTTGATAAAGTTCTCTACAAAAGAAAGCGTGTAGCTGTAAATCTGAATCGGTGTCATCCTCAAAATTTTCTGGGTTCTTGCCACCATGGAGGAATCGGTGATGATCCTCTTCAAACCATCCTACACCGTGGATTTCTGCCCATAAAGGCCGAAAGCCAGCAGCCTCCCAATCAATTATCCCGGTTATCGAACCCGATTCCGGGTCCACTAGGATATTTCCGTCGTGAAAATCCCCATGGGAAAAGTAAAAGTAGGGGTTTCCTACGACTGACCCGAACAGAGATGAACTGGGGTAAAACCCACAAATACTTTCGAAGAGTTGGACACATTTTTCTCGGGTGGGAAGATCGTATTTAGATTGCGTCGGAGGAAGACCGTTGAAAGCCACGAGCTTGACGTATTCCTTTGATGAAAAGGTGGGCATCGTTTGCGAAGCAGTGGGGACCGCAAGCCTGAAATTTACAAGAGAGGAGTCCTGTATAGGGCCGAGTTCGTATCCGTCTCGAACAGGGGAGCTGATGTGGCTTCTCAATAGCTGCAGAGATTCAGCGGACAGCGGTTGCCATCATGGCGACCTACTAGCTGAGAGATCGGAAGAATCTATCGAATGAACGCTGTGATAAATTCCACCACAAGTGTTCGCCCTCAAACGGCAGAGCTGGTTGTACACGTCGGCCAGGTTTCGAGCCAAATTTTGTTTCTGAGGGTACTTCATTTGGTCCCAAGCTTGGTCGAGCTCCAGACCAGGTACATGTTCCATAAGGATCCATTCGGCGCCCACTGGATTGCTAGCCTCCGAACAGTAGACGTAAACAAATGGGACGGGACAAGAGGTATAGCCTGCGGCGAGTTAGTAATACCGCCGACGAGCAGTTTGTGAGAATACCTACGCCGTACGAAGTTCATAGCAGCTACTTCACATTCAGTCTTGAAAAGTGGCTTTACCGGCGCAACCAGACGAGCGACAACAACTTGAGAGGGAAGTACAAACGAATAAATGCGACCATAGTTTCCGTTTTGGTGAAGACCGACTGGAACTGGCGGTCCACACTGACTTGTCGGAATGCGAAAAAATTGGGATATGATGGTTTGGAGAGCGCCCATATCTACACTGACTCCGATCCATGGATCTTTCACTCCGGGCCAATCACAGGTACTGTACTCGTTAGCCATGATAATCTGCGTAAACGGTTGACTGGGGAGTCGCGATACAGGCAAGAGAATCCGAGTGAGAACGGGAGTGAGGGAAAGTTAGGCCGAGAACTCGTTGGATCCTACTCGAATGCGGGTATATATAACGCGAAGTGCCCTAGGCATCCGTCAAACATCAGAATCAAAGTTCAAATGTATTGCGGGCAAACTGAACCACTTTCCGCTGTTCCAGGACAGAGCGGGGAAGGGTTGTTTCCCACGGAGCTCCGACCCGATGACCGGCTTCATTGTTACAATCGCGTAAGTTGGCGAATCGTGTAATCCGGCCATCAAATAATAGATTACGCAATTCGCAAGCTGACAAGATTGTACCTTAGGTCAGAGGCAGGGCTGCAGGCAAATATCGTGGGAAATATATTCTCCTTCTTCCGAATACTTGGCTGATCATTAATGAATTGACGAATCAATGGTGAGTGGGGTGGATGTGGCATGCGTAACGAGCGCAGAAGATGATGGCGTCTTACGGACGTTGTCTGTGATAGACCAGAGAGAAACTGAAGCAAGCCAAAAAAGAAACTGGCCAGAGAGATACTATGTCGGTGTGCACCAGCATGTTTCCCTCTGTGAATGTTCCAATTAAATCATTACGCTAATCATATCACCCATGACACCCGCTCTCACCGTTGGTTCAGTTTTTTCCCAGTTCAACCTCTCAAAATCCGCACACGTATCGATGGCTAACACTACCCCAATTATCTATCAAGTCTCTTCGACAATGGAATTAGCTCCTGAGTACGTTTCTACGGTATGTAGATTTTCGTCTCTTTCCATCCCCTTCCCTAACTTGTTCAATGTACTTGACGCAGGTCTCTGTTGAAGCACGAATCGCAGAACACCGCCCAATCCAGGATGAAGAGATGATGGAAATGCCGCCATACGAGGAGCAGAAGCAGCAGGAGACGGAGCTACAGACAGAGAAAGAGGTGTATGAGCAGATGGAGAAGCTGGCAAGCAAGCCAAAGTGGGCCAACACTGTGAATACGTCTTCTTCCCTCGAGGGCACAGTTCGTATGATTCTGCCTCCGGTTCGGAATTCAATGGCTCTGTCTTCCAATCACTTGGATGCAACTTACTCGGATACCTCATCCTCCGCGGCGGACGTTTACGACTTATGCTCCGTATCTACACCTCCACATTGCATCGCTCTTGCAGATACGAACAGTGATCCAGACACTGTAGCGAGGGTAGCTTGGGACTTCATATCATCTCTACCATCGTCTCCTTCCCCTATTCAACACACGAACATCAACCCCAACAGCATTTCAGGGATAACCCCCAACGTCATCCTAAATTCTCCGGGATCACCAGCACTGTCATCACTTTCATCTACTCCAATGCACGATTCAGGGTTCGACACAATGGCAAACGTGCCAACCGGTTTCGAAATCTTTCCAGGTGATGCATCTGACCTTTCGCCGTTCGCGAGACCCTCAGGCGATACGTCAGAGCGACATCGTTCTCTGTCTACTACTCCAATGATCACGTCGGAGTTGAGATTGCCAGCCCTCGGGGAAATAGCTCAGGGCGAACAGTTTGAGTTCTTACCCTCGACTTCGACACCAGTGGGGGGGGCTATTCAAAAATCTCCTTCACCGTTAGCTTCTCCCACTCTATTCCCTCGGTCGAGGACAGTACCAGGCACTTATTCATTCACTTCACCAACCCCAGAATTAATTGGAGAGTCCGCGTCTTCTCTGCTCCAACCCATCACAACAAAAAAACCAGCTTCACCATCACATTCACCCCCCCCTTCGGCAGTTGCGCATGACTCCACCTTGTCTTCAATCAATCCTCTTTCACCACTTGAGCAAAGTGTTTCTGAGGCGGAAACCATCGAAGCGACTACCGTGGGTTCACCTCTAAGGCTGCAATGTGCCTCAAGCCCATTTTCGTCTTTATCAAGCGCTGACGACAAATGCGACACCTCTGGGGTATCATCGAGTAATCCCTTCACCATACTCGAGTCGAGTGTGTTGGAATTTGAAGAGGTATTATATGAACTATCGCGTGAATAATATGACCTCAACTATCACTTTCAGGAGACAAGTCGAAAACGTCGCTGCCGACGACATAAATCCAGGTCACAAAGAAATGCGTTCATCCTGAATGAGGCAGAAAGCGATGGTGATGATGATGATCTGCAACCTGGCGATGATTCTGACGATGAACCACGGACATCACCCTTGTTACTGGGTCGTGGTCGTAGTCTGGCAGGAGACTGGCTTCCTAGTTCTTACGCAGAGGCCATCCGTCGCATCGAAGAGCAATATTGCGCTCATTCTCTTCCGCTCGACTCAGCCGAGACATCGCGTCCTCTGATCCTTGACAACAACGACAACGCGGAGGTGGCAGGTGAAGCAGAAATTGTATCGTCCTCTTCCTCAACGCAGCCTGCAGAGCCTTCTGTCATGGTCTCAACTCTCTCTACCGTGTCTCCCGTGTCACCTCCATTGGACGACAACGATATATTGCTTGACAATGGTCTTCAAGCTCTTCTACAGAAAATGAGCGATATTCTGTCAGAACATCCAGGGCCAGATTATATGCGCAAGTACAGTGTTTTCCACGTTCGGTGTCGCGTAAGTTGCAGGGATTCTGATGCATCCATGTATCATGCTCATGACTCTTTCAAAAGAAAGGATTTGATACGAGCATTATCAATCATATTCAGAATGATATTGACAAGAACAATCCGGTTCTCTATGATGCTGCCGGTAGCACTGACAGTGGGCTCCCTCCGCATGCGCAGCGCATGATCGCTTCTGTCTTCCCGTCTGCGCGCCAAGGGTGGATATATCTCATGTGTACCAACATGTCTCCTCAGAATACCAAGCTAGCCATGTACCTCTACTCAATCAATGGATTCTACTTCCCTCGTTTACCAATGGTCACGGTTCCAGCCCATCCCTCGGATATACTTCGTGGTACGAAATCGATTGGAGAGGGACGTCTCTTGTACGATCAACCAGAGGGGTCACCCCCAGCCCTTCTCTCCTACCAATGGACTCCATCCGATGAACCTCCTATCCATCATACATGGAAAATCCAATTTCCCTACAACCATCTTGTGAGTGGTCTCACTGCGGCAAGGGTTAAACCACGGTTTTGATTGCGGGATTGGGTATTGACCAGCGACGGCTCCCTTGCCGTTGTTAGTTATCCGGAACCACTTATCAACTACACTCCGGGTTGGCTTCCGATACTCAAGTTACTAGCGATGCCTAGAGATGCAGCGGAAACTCTTCAGTCAATGAAGAACGGGGATTTACCTCGGCCTTTGCGCCCTTTCAACTTTGAAGATGCGGCTGGAATTGCGCTGAAGCTACGCTCAGAAATCGACAATCCTCCAAAGCTTGAAGTCGATAGCTGCGTTTATTGTACTCTCGGGCAACCACAATGTCGCCATCCGCGAAAATTCGTGTTCTTGGGTAATTTGTTCTGGCATGGATTGCTGAATTGGGAGACATCGGCGGATTCTCTCTCGGCGGCTCCTGCCAAAGTCGATCCCGATGTTTTCGATGCGTTTGCTCGCTCAGGCCATCCCGCTATTCGTTGTTGCTGGATCAACATGCCGGTTCCTCGTACCTGGAAATTTGCCAACGGTGAACAAGTGGTCGTATATGAGCCATACGGCTCAGCTTACACTGGAGCATTACTACCTGCTCACCTTCATCATGAAGTTGGAGTCGTCGCCGATGTCCATCCAACTTCGTGTGAAGTTCTCTTCGGCGAAGAGAGGCATTCGGTACCAAAAGTATTGCTCCAAAAACATTTTGACAATGCGGCCTTTGTCACGTTGCCCGATCTCAAGGGCTTTGGAGTGCTCTTAGAAATTCGGCCGTCGCAGTGTTCAGCAACGGTATTGCTCAACGATGTTACACAGGAAAGACTACAGAAAAATATTGACGAGGACTGTACTGCTAAAGATATGACCGGACCTCAATTCGAAAGGCCCATTGTTCAGCCTGTTGCGTTGTACACACTGAACTCTCTAATTCTCGCACCCCCTGACATTGAAGTCGGCAGTTTATCCCGTGTCCTATCGACCTGCCTGCAGCTGCCACCTGATGATTCAGTTCGAACGAAGACCACCGTAATGCCTACGCGCCGATTGCCGTGGATTGGCCAAGGCATTATTCTCTTCAGGCACCCCGGTCGTAAAGGCTATCGTGGCGTTGTTCAGGATGTACGCGCCCGGGAAGAGTACAAGAGTGGCTTGGCGGTATTGTTCCGATTCGAGCAGACAAGTTTGAATGATGAATGGGTAGATTTTAATACAGTCCGTCATTGAGAGTAAGTTCAGGCCACTGTAGACCGACTATACACTAACATCACTTCTATCGTTTTCTCCAGCACTTTCCAGTTTTTGCACGAATTTGACATATCTGGACTCGATGTCTACTACAAGTTCAAAGTAGACTATTCGCCTTGTCATAGTGAAATAGAGCGGAGTCTATTGCACAAGAAAACTGTCTTGGGCCGGCTTCCACCACCTTCCTCCGAAGCGATCGCAACCGACCTCCAAGCATATGAACAAGACCTACGGAAGTTGATTGGTCTCGAGATTCCTCCGCGTGACCGCTGGATTCTAGATCCTCGATATCGCATGCATTTACACGACATGGAGTTTTACGTTCAAATCCATCGCGGACAGTTTGCCAGTAAGGATGATCAACTGGTTCGTCTTGCGACGCCACTCGGTCGACTGGTAGTTTGGAGACAGAGAAGTTGAACTTCGCAATCTGTATACGACGTTATCCCTCCAGAAGACATTTGCAATATCCCACCGGGGGCGTCACAACAACCAAAGTTCCGAAGTCTGCGCGCTTTGCTCGTGGTCTCTACATGGTCGGGAGTGTCTTGTTTCCTGAAATGTCAGAGAAGATTGGTTTCTTAGTGAGGCGCATCAGGGATATACCTGCCGATCCAATCCACGGCACCTCAGAAAATAATGGGTTTTATCTGGTGCAGAGAGTGGAAGTTCTTCCGTTTGCAGGCCGTGGGCGATACGTGGAGCAAGTAATGGTTGACGAGCCACCGTTTGCAATTCACCATTCCTGTCTGTTCCTAGTGTACAGATCTCGTTGATTCGATGCTGCAGGAAATCATCAAATGTATGCTATTCGTAAGTACTGGGGGGGATTGGTTGAAGTTTGCGATGAACCAGACGGAAAGGAGAAGGCTTGTCAACTTAAGGTGGATCGTACCGCGGTGATAGCAGGTATGCCGATGCTGGAGGCAAGAATCTCTCAAGCTGCGCGAGGGCCACCACGAAATCCAACACCACCAGCTACCCCTCGACCAGATATTGTTGATTGGGACAAAGTCGACTATTTTCCGTAATCCATTGTAGCTGTTTTGTCTTGAAACATCACTTATTTGTTGTATATGTACGTACATTTGTAGAGCTGCAGAATACAGTAACTCTTTACGCTGAACTTGGTCGTCCGAAACGACGTTAAACTAAGATCGGATTTAGGCCGAAATTTTTGTTGGTCAGCATCACGGTGAATATATATCCTCGCTCTAGGTCCACAACGCGTGTTGATAACGTATACCCAGCGACACGTGTTTGGTTTTTCCCAGCCGCCTACTAATTCCTTTCATTTTGTCCATATTCATGGCCGACCTACCTGTAACCGATGACTATACGAGTGATATAATTCTAACATCCAGCCACCTTTCACACAAAAAAGATTTCAAATCGACGCCTCATCGCCGAGATCGCAGCAACCTTGTATCGACATTTCAACATTCCCTGTCGACAATATTGACAACAGCTTCCAGAGGCCCCGTAACCGCGCCTCATGTCGTATCCGTCGCTAGCGACGTCAGTATTTCCACCACACCGGGCATTCCATCTTCCTTAACCATCATCTTGGTTGCTCAAAATATATCACCTTGCTCAGATGGTGGTCACAATCTTCCCGACAGGCCTATTGAGGTTGAAGTTGACTCAATGTCTTTTGATGCCCGGGCGGGTTCAACACACTTGAGATATTGGGCGCAACAAAACCAGTAGGTGCCAACCGTGTAGTATTTCGTCTTATTTCATTAATTCGATCCCAGTCAATTTACCACCCGGGAGCATTTGGCGAGGCTTGGAAACGTCCTATGTTATCTCGCCACCTCCGACAATCCCTCTGACCTCTCAAATTGGCAACTTCTCACGCATCCCGAATCGTTCAGGAAAGCCGGCCACCGCCTGGCTAATCTCGCATATCAATGGGGTTGTATTCCTCTTGCTATCATGCGCAGGCATGCTGGTGATATTGCTTTCATCTGGAAAAACCCCCATGCTCAGGGTTGATCTCATGTCCCCAGGTAATGCATTATAATCCCTGAGCAACCTAAACTGCTCCTGAGTCTTTGGATATTCCTGGCTCCTCTGAAATATGTTTTCAACCCTGAGTTCTTGGAGGCTTTGGAGGCTTTCAAGCCCTTCCATACTCTCTCAGACTCCTTTAGGCTCTCTTGAAGCTTAAGGGAGGGCGTGTGGGCCTCGAACAATGGTGGACAGGTATGTACTACGGCGATACGGAACTTAGCAAAGTGTTGAACCGGGCCGGCGGCAACCGCCGGCACCCTACTATCGCCTTTCTATCTTATCGTATGAGAAGCCAGCTTTGCTGGCATCTCTCGGACTCAGCAGCGGAGAGAAAATTTGTGAATAAGGGCAATCTAAATTCAATGTATGAATACAAAAACTGAAGCACAGGTACTATTGGTAATTGATTGCAGAAGGGAAAACCGAGACGTTATTCTCCACCCTTTAAGAATTTCTGCCGATGCCAAGACTAAGCTGCGAAAAACATCTCTACTTCACAGACGGGCTGCGTTGCAGGTTGATTAGCATAATAAAGAAGATAACAATTCGCAAACACTCACTCGCGCGTCTGAAGGTGCAACATCGCATGGAAAACCCTGAAGGGAAACCTATTCTCCAACGGGTGTTTTTCGGAGTCGAACACGGGTAAACCCCAGTGAGTATTGGTTTCGTCTTCGTACTGGACTAGTACAAAACGAACGTCCAATTCGCCGGAATGGCTGCTTCGCCTTCGCTTTACGGGTGGGCTGGGCAATTTGTCTGTCTCATCCTCCCCCATGACAAGCTCCCTGGCTTTCTTGTAGATTTGAACAACAAGCTCGTAACCATGGCTGGAAACACCATCCTTGAATTTCGAAACAGTGTATTGGAAAAAGTAGAGTATTGCAGTGCCGTGTTCCTCATGAAGTATGAACGAATCAAACAATGGCGTGTACCTGTGACCGTTGTAGAAGCAGTTGCTGACGATGTTGGGTATGGTGTTATCCTTTTGTTATCCACCAGTGCATTGACACCGGAGCCGTCTTTGTCAACATCGTATCTGTCGTGACGAGGATTGAATGGGTGGCGCCGCTTTGGAACCTTGAATTCTTCCTTTAAGATCCTTGCTAGAGCGTTTTTGATGTTTACGTCTAACCATAACCTGTGTGAATGACAATCAGCATCCAAAAACGTAGGCAAAACAAGAAATAACCGCACCCTCGCCAAAGCTCCTCTTTCGACCACGTCGGGATACCCCAAATGTAAGGCTTGTAGGTGTTCTTGAATGTACGAAGTTTAGCTCCTCCAGGGGAGGAAGCATAGACGGGAATGGTGCAACCAAGGATAGACGGTTGCTCGTTTGCCGGCAGGGATTCGTGGAGAGCGAAACAACGCAGATCGGAGTAGTTTTCGATATTAGCGAAGTTTGCCAACCCTTCCGTAAAATCTCTACTGATCATGGGAGAAGAGGGCATTTTGAACTCGAAGGCGTAGCCTTCCCAAAACAGAAGCTTGCGCCGGGGTCGGAAAAGGAAAACGGGTTCGGACTTGTACTTTGCGAGGAGTCGAATAGCAAGGTACCAGAGAGATACCGACTTTCCTGGTAGGGATTCAGTCAGAATGTTCAAATCCAACCCGATGAAAGACAAGCTTGCCTATGCCAGGTTGCCCCGTAAGCAAGACCCCTCTGTTACCGCTTTTGGGCATGATTCCCGTCATTTCGGAGCCCTTAAGGTCCAGCTGAAAGCCGAGCTCTATGCGCGCAAAGAGATCAGAGAGACCTTGGGTGACCAGGATTTTTCCATGAGAGGTGTAGAGACCAAAATCCTCTAAGTCGTTGGTTCTGGTGGGCAGATGCGTCGTCAGCGTATAACAAAAGTTCTCCTCTTTGTTTGGCACGGCTGTTGCGCTGAGGTCAAACCAATGTTTTGCGAATGCGTCGAGGGTTGTATCGTTTTTCCATGCCGGGATTGTCACAAAGAAGTCTGACGGGACGTAGCGGGGGTGC
>JAACJN010000273.1:0-59308 GCA_013368555.1 Collybiopsis confluens | reverse complement strand
AAGTTCCGTTCATCGGTGTTGCATTAAGTCATCATGCCTTTGGTACGAAGCAAGGTGCTAGCTCGTTAAAAGGTCCTTGGTGGATATAAGGTGGGTCTACCAACTCGTAAGAGTGGGGGCCAAGTTCCTCTGAGCCGTCTTCAGTTAGACGAGCATGGATCACTCTTATGACCTTAGTGATACCAGTCAGATACATGATCCAACTTCGGTACTCCGCATGCATAGCAGTCTAGCTTGTTAGCTGACAACTCGGGCTGGTCTCAGCTCTCTAGTACATATTCCTACTTTGGAATTCGGTACTTTGAACGATTCTACTGATGAACGCGAAAGATTCGCATCACCGTGACCCATCGAGCCTGTCTCCGGTTGAGTTTCTGAGGTTTTCTGAAGTATTGGAGATTCTGGTGGTCTGTCCATATTTCTACCAACTCGTTTGCCCCTAGGAGGTATTGTCGCCATTTGTCAAGTGAATCCATAATCACCATCATTTCTTTGTCATAGATCTCGTAATTTTGTTCAACTTTGTTAAGTGATCTAGATCTGAACGCAACTGGGAACCATTTTCCATTGACTTTCTGGGATAGTACACCGCCATTTGCAAAATCAGAGGAGTCCGCTTCTACACGAAACTGTTCTTCATCTCGTGGAATGAGGAGTGTCACGTCTTCGGTTATAAGAGCCTTCAGTTTATCGAACGCCATTTGTTCTGTTATGTCCCATGACCATTTGGTGTTCCCCGTTAGGCGACTGAGCAGTCTAGCTACACCACTGAATCCTTTGATGAATCGTCGGAAGAAGTTGCAAAATCCCAGAAACGCTTGAACATCACGTTTCTTTCGGGGCGTTGGCCAGTCCGTCACGGCTTCTACTTTCTTTGGATCCATTTTGATAGTGCCATTTCCCACGATTACTCCTAAATAGTCGACATAGGGTGATTCGAACGTGCATTTCTCGGGTTTTAAGTATAGGCCGTTTTCTTTTAGTATCTGTAGTACTTGTCGCACAATGTTCCTGTGCTCGTCCACTGTGTCGGTGAATACTAGAATATCGTCCATGTACACAATCACATGCCCTGCGTCAATCTGTTGCTTGAGAATATGGTTCATGAAGGCCTGGAAGGTTGCTGGTAAATTTGTGAGCCCGAAGAACATGACTGTTGGCTCAAAAAGTCCTCTGTTTGTACAAAAGGCTGCTTTCCACTCGTCTCCTTTAATCCGGATATTATTATATCCCCATCGGATGTCCATTTTGGAAAAGATTTTGGCCCCTTTGAGTTTATCGACAAGTTCCTGGATCAAGGGTAGTGGATACCGATTTTTGACTGTCATTTCGTTGAGCTTTCGATAGTCCTGGACTGGGTGAAGGGTGCCATCTTTTCTCTTTACGAAGAAGAAGGGGGAAGCCATTGGTGACATGGATGATCTAATTCTTCCGGAACGATCTTCTAGGAACTCGTCTAAGGCTTTCTGTTCTTTTGGGTTAAGAGGATACACCTTGCAGTCAACCGGCTTGGAGTCTGGGGTCAATTCTATGGCATGGTCCCATGGGCGTCGCTCTGGTAGTTCATCGAAACCTTCTTTATTGAAGACGTCTGGGAATTCTCGAACATATTGTTCGGTGATATTCCCGGATGATACAGCTCTGATGTGGCTAGCGTTGTGTACGTATCCTTCCCAGTCAAATATGAAGACCCGATTGCCTATTTCCAGGTGGCCTATTCTTTGTTCCTCAGGTTGAGCCCACCAGGGGTGATGTCCGCACTTGTCAGGGCAACGATCAAATGTGAGCAGTGATTCTGGCCAATCAATGGAGGGATTGTGAAAACGGAGCCAGTCTATCTATCCCTAAGAATATGTCCATTTTTCCCAGGTTGGTTACGGCTAGCTCAATACGTTCGGCATGGTCACCAATTGTCATTCTTACTTCGACAAAGCCTTCAATTGATCCATCAGCGTTCAATGAACCATCAGCGTTGTATACTGGCATTTTGATAGGGAGCGATTTTATAGAAAGGTTATTCTTTATTACAAATTCCTTATTGATGCATGATCCTGTCGCTCCACTATCTAGTAGCGCATTTGCCATTATTATCGTTCCGCTTTCCAGGTTTTCAATCGATGCCTGAAGCTTAAGATCCTGTCCTTTGGTTCCTCGAACAAATCTTTTGTTTTTCTTTAAGCTTTTGACAGCTTGTACGGCGTCAATATGATTTAGTTGTCGGATTGCTAGGACTGTTTCCTCTGTGGCTTCTCTTTCGCGTTTTTCTGGCATCCATGCTCTTAGATGTCTTTTCCCAAGTCCATGAACGCTTGTCTGACCGTCGTTGTTTTGCTCAATGCCCCTCGATCATTCGACTCCGGATCTGCCATCACGGTTTGCCGTACTGTGAATTTTTTGGGTTGTGGGCAATCCCGTATCATGTGTCCTTGTTGTCCACAGTTAAAGCAGCGTCTTTCTGCTTTGGCCTTACTCAGATCCATTGGACGTCCTGCTCCTCCAAAAGTCATACCAGTACCATCCTTGCGATCCCCCTGGGTCGCGGTGGATGGACTTGGTTTTGAACTATTGGGTCTAGGGGTGCCTCGATTTGCCCAGGAGTTCCATCCTCGTGGGGCCCTCTTCTGTTCTTGGCGTCTACGCCACATTTCATCAATTGAGATAATGGTCTCCTTGTATTCGGCATAGTTTTCTATCCGATCTTTTCGTGACCCGTAAATCTGATCAATTGTTCTGGGGTTGACCGCTTTTTTCATCATCCTGATGATGAAGGGGCTGTCCTTTTGATAGCCGGCTTCCGTGATTAGGGACTCAAACTTCTTAAAGAAGTCGTCCGCAGTATCCGATCCCTGTTGGATCGCCTCGAGTTTTTCTTGTGCCATGAGGACTCGGCCTCGGTCTAAGAAGGCATCATTGAGGGCCTGTTTGAACAGCGCCCAGGTTACGTTCCATTCTTCGAGTAATTCATCGAAGTGGTTATCGTAATAGTTCTGGACCCAGTCCTGAACGTTCATTCCTCGCATGTAGGATAGAGCAATATCAATCTTTTCTCCATCCGTGCGTATTCCATTGCAAGGGTCTCGGAGATACGCAAAGAGTTGGCGTTGCCACTCCTTGAACTGTCGTTTGTTCCCATTGAACTCGGATGGTTCCTTTATGAGTGACTTTGTGCCCGTAGATTGGCGGGGGGTGTTATCAGGGGTGTCAGCCATGATATCGTCTGGGATAGTGAGAGTAGGTTGGCTAGGCATGGCAGGTTTAGGAATGAATGGAATGGGAAGAGATTCTGCGGGAGAGTGGGAGGGGGGAGTGAGTGATTGGGGAGGTGTTTGGGGATTGGAGATGGGTCGGTAGCGTTTATTGTCGTACTTGTCGTCAAGACTGTTTTCGTATCGATGCTGACAAGGTTGGTTGGTGCACTGTTGCCAGTGTCCGTCAGGATCGTACCAGTTTACGTCAAGGTTGGTTTCGGTATTAACTGCGTGGATTTTGCCTTGGCAGGCAGAGATGATGGGTGAGGAGGATCGAGTGTGGATGGGGGAGAATACAGTGGCTACACGCTCTACGAGCTGTTCAAAAAGTCCTTGGTCTTGTGGATCCGTAATGGCAGCTATCCACTCTCTTTTGCTGAGTAAAACGAGCTGGCCCTAACTCCTGCTTTTCAGCTACCACTGCACGGCGTGTCGGTCTCAACGTTACGCGCCCTTTTTAAGCAGTTAGGGAAACACAGAGGTTTAACCCAGTGGTGCAATTACTCGGATCGAGAGGAGATAGTTGTCGAAAAAGGAAAAAGGAAAAATAAAGTCCAAGCAAGCACCGTCCTTCCCTCAAGGCCGGTGTAGAGAAAATGTAGGTAGATAAGGTTAGGGACTTACGTAGTACCTAGTACGGGTAGAACGTATGGGATGTGTATGGGGGGTAGGGGAATAGAGCTTCTGGTTGTGACAGGTGACAAGGAGATAGCTTCGATCTTCTGTTAGCGACCGTACTCAACTACTGAGATATAGCAGCCAGGGCCCTCAGTAAAACGTCAAGTCAGGTGTCACAGATAAATCAAGACTAATGAGAATAGATTGTGGAGAAGAGTACAGGAGAGTAAACGAGATCGAAGCTGGGGAAACTACTGGTAAGACAGTCCACTATTTATACTGTTGAGCTGTGGCTGCGCCTAAGCCCTTGACCCTATGTATTGCATAAGTATCGCATTGTCGTACATGTGTAAGGTAGTCGTCGTGTCGATGGTAAGTAATAAGCGATCTATAATCCCTATAACTAAGCGGTGTAATATGGATGACGTACGACAGATAAATGGATATCCTATCATAGATAAGTAAGGAGATTAGCGTAATCAAGGCATGAGGTGAACACTCAAATACTATCATCGTATACGACCTCGTGACTTATCCCGTATAAGGAAAAGGAAAATAAAAAGAAAAAGGAAATCAATAGATAGAAAAAGGTTGTTTCGTGACACTAGGCTTCCAGTTGAAATGCTTGTAGACAACTGTTTGAGTCAGATTGTGGCAACATTTCCCATGCCACAGTGCCAAGCTACGTACAGCACCAGCTTCCTGAGTAGAAACCACCTAGGTTTCCAGTTGGAATGCTTGGGGATAACTGTTTGAACAGTCAGATTTTGACAAGATTTCCCATGCCACGGTGCCAAGATCTATACAGCACCAGTTCTCTGACGGGAAACCACCTAGGTTTCCCATTGAAATGCAGCGCAGCAGGATATCTTGATCTAATGTCGCGACGAGGAGCGGAACGACCGGAACGAGGAAAGCATGAGGGAAAGCACAAGCACAAGCACAGACCGAGTAGCTGGCAAGCTTCAAAGACGATGGAGTCCAAACTTAAGCGCAGCATACAAGGGTGGTGGAAGGATAAGTGATCTCAACAGCAGTGATAGCACGAAGGGCCAATCACAAGGGCTCAAAGGATGTCTAGTTCCCAATGACCAAGTTAGTATTGGAGTATACAGAGAGAGGTACAACACGAACCTAGTTCCCAATGACCAAGAGGTCGAGATAGGGAACTAGGAGCTATCTACAGTCCTTATATACGTATGGTAACAATAAGAGAGAAAGAACAACAAGGAACGACAGCGCGGGAGAAAGTAGGTATCAAAGACAATAAGTGTACGACAGTTGTGAGAGAGAGAGAGGTGAAAGAATAATAGCGACAAATGGGAATGAAGTGTAACAATAAGGAGGAAAGACAATAAGAAGAAGAGGAGGCAGTACACAATTGTGAAATGGATATGGAGCAATGAGTTGAAGGAGAAACACAATCACATGATAAAGGAAGAAAGGTGGCGTGAGATAAATGAGAAAAATGATGTAAGTACCGGTTGTCACGACATTACCCCCCTTCTACGGTCGATGTCCCAGCGACGACTCCCGTAAGATTTTCGTATGGTTGCCAGGGCAGGGAGTGAAAAACGGTGGCTGACATTTTCCGTGGGGCGCTAGGGTGAGCCTGATATAAGTCTGCAATCGCTTTGTCACTTGTTCCTCCAATTAGATCAACACCAATATCTTCCCAAGGACCACTGGGAACGGGGAGAGGTTGTAGGGATGAGGAATAATGAGGGTTTAGGCGTTTTTGTTGGCATGGATCACAGCTGTCAACGTATTTGTCCACAAAGGCGCGCATTCCGGGCCACCAGAACTCCCTGCTCACTAGCTCTAAGGTCCCGTGCTGACCCGGGTGTCCAGCAGTTGGAGCATCGTGGCATTGGATCAGCACTGCCTTTCGTAGTTCAGGACTTGGTGGCATGTACACTTTGTTTTGGTAGAAGACTAAACCATTTTCTTCTCTCCATTCTGGTAATCCTCCAACTAGTTTCTGCGGGCCTTTAATCTGCTTTAACCCTTCTAGTACCTCAGCTTCTTGTTCACTGGCGCTACGGATCTGATCATAGAGGGGGTTATGGAATAGGACAGCGGTGGCGGCATTAATGAAGTGTTCTGGGTGGAGGACGATTTGTTCCTGGTTGTCATCGGCATCAGATACCTGGAATTGAGACATGCAAGATAGAGCGTCAGCTTGGGTGTTTGATTTCCCGGGACAATGTTTAAGGCGGAAATCAAACCGAGACAGCCATAAGGCCCATCGAGCCTGTCTTCGGCTGAGGTCTTGTGCTGTTCTCCAGAATTCTAGGTTCTGATGATTGGTGATAATCTCAAATGATTCTGGCAGTCCTTCCAAGAAGTTTTGCCAGTCCTTTAATGCTTCAATAATGGCCAGCATCTCCCGGTCATAGATCTCATAGTTTTGCTCGGCTGGGTCCATTGAGGCTGATCGGAACGCCACAGGGTGCCACTGTCCGTCTTCCTGCATCTGTAATAGTGTCCCTCCGGTGGCAAATCCTGAGGCATCCACTTCGATTCTGGTCGGTCTGTTGGAATCCCATAAGACAAGAATCGGGCCAACGGTGAAGGTGTCCTTTAGGGATTGGAATGCTTCTTGCTGCTGGGTTCCCCAATTCCATTTGATGTCCTTCCGAGTGAGATCGTTGAGTGGTTGGGCCTTTTTAGCAAAGTCTTTGATGAACCTCCAATAGAAGTTAGCAAATCCAAGAAAACCGCGTAAATCACATAGCGAGGAGGGTGTGGGCCAGTTTTTAACTGCTTCCACTTTGACTGGGTCCATTCGAACTTCTCCCTCTCCAATGACAAGCCCCAAGTACTCTATGGATGACTGCTCAAACTCGCATTTTTCTGGCCTTAGGTACAAGTTGTGTTGGTTTAAACAGGTGAGGACCTCGTGGACAATAGAGCGGTGTTCCGTTAGGGTTTCCGTGAAGATGAGAATGTTGTCGAGGTAGACAGCAACCTTTCCAGCCGCAATCAAATCAGTAAAGATCGAGTTCATGAGAGCTTGAAACGTAGCGGGCGAGTTGGTCAATCCGAAGAACATAACTAGCGGTTCAAAGAGTCCCCGATTAGTGGCAAATGCTGCTTTCCATTCATGTCCGTCTTTAATTTGAATATTGTTGTAACCCCATTGTACGTCAAACTTGGTGAAGATCTTTGATTTTTGGAGGCAGCTAATGATGTCGGCAATCAGGGGGAGGGGGTATTGATTTTTAATGGTGTATTCGTTAAGCCTTCGGTAATCCTGGACGAAGCGTAGTTTTCCATCTTTCTTTTTGATGAAGAACACTGGGGAAGCTAGAGGGGATTTGGACGGTCGAATGTACCCTTTCCGTAAGTTTTCTTTGAGGAATTTGTCCACTTCCTCTTGTTTGTTAAGAGACATTGGATAGATTTTTGTACGTAGGGTTTTGGGAGCGGCTGGTTTGAGGTCGATTGCGTGATCCCAGGGTTTGTGTGCGGGTAGACGTTCAGATTCTTTTTCGGGGAAGACTTTGGTGTGGCGGTGATATTCCGGGGGAACAAGTTCCTCAAGAGTTTTCGTTGGTTTGGATTTGTTTGCTGCCTCTGCCAATTTCTGAGAGTAGGTATATCCTGCGGCGCACTAAAGTTCTTCTGCTGCATGATCTAAAATTCCAGCACGAAGGAGGGCCCTTCTCCGTTTATGATTTCCCTTTAATCAATATAACGGGGATTCATCAGCGTGTACTTTTTGATTGTATAACTCCTCTTCATCAGGTTCTGGTAGTGGGACGTATTCCGGGTTTGGCTCCAAAAGTTTGTTGATTGTGGATCCCCCAACATTAGACTTTCGAAGTTCAGGTTCATCCGTGATAGTCATACGAGAGGAAACAGGGGTGGTAATGGCAAGACGGCCTTGTTTCCAGTCTATGTGAGGGTTGACTTTCCGAAGCCAGGGTAAGCCTAGTATGACGTCTTCTGTTCCTAGATTGGTGACTAGATATTCGAGGAGTTGGGGTGAGTTTTGATTGATAGTGGAGAGTAGACGAGCAGAGTGTGTGATTTTTCCAGCAGTGTTAGGAGTTCCATCGATGTTGTACAGGGTGATTGGATGAAGGAGAGGTCGGGTAAGAATGTGATTGTGATTTACAAACCGCTGATGAAGAAAAAGACCTGTTGCACCAGAGTCTATCATTGCTGCGCTTTTTGTACTCTTGAATCTTCCTTGTAACTTAATCGGTATGCAAAAATGAGACACATCGCTAGATTGAATGGAACCGATAGTACAGGAAGAGATAGATGCATCAATGGATGATTTATAAGAGTACAATTCGGGGAACCAGGCGGCAGCCGTGGCGGGTTCCCACTTTAAAAATTCTGGCGCAATTCGGCAATCTGGGTAGCTAACATCTGTTGATTTGCAGAGAGTTGTTGAAGAACCTGAGCAAGATCCGGCATGACGGTGGCAGGCGGAGCTGCCATGATGGTGGAGGTAGAGGGTTCCATCGTAGGAGTGGCCGAAATGTTACGGGGGGCGGCGCGTCCCGTCAAACCTAGATACTTACGACGGCAAACATTGGCCAGGTGGCCTGTAAGTCCGCAATGCTTACAAACATCCCGTTCGTGATGCCCATCTGCTTTTCGGTGGTTCTTCGATCCGCATCCGTAACACCTGCCCATCATGAATCTGCGGTAGTCATCCAAACTTTTACCCGTCACCGTACGAGTGGCATCTACATCCATGGCATTTGGGTCTCGAGGAGGAAAGAAGGGTGGGTTGCTCGGTTGGAAGTGATGAGCGGAGGGAGTGACCGCTTTGAAGGGCGTCTTCTGCCTGTTTCGTTTGTTTATCCGATTGTCCACTCTGATAGCTTCGGCGATGAGGCTGGCCAGCAAGGAGGTATTGGCCTGAGTGTGTACCAAGCCATCCTTGATCCTAGCTGCCAGGTGATTGTAGAACTTGTCTCGTAGATCGACGTCCGAGTATCCGGTGCGGCCAGAGTACTGTTTGAAGGTGGCGGCGTAAGACGCCACGGAATTCTTCCCTTGGTACAGAGTTTTTAACATAGTTTTTGCATCTGTAACCGGGTCGGCCGTCTCAAAGCGAGCGATGAAGGCAGCCTTGAAATCCACCCAATTGGGGTATGTAAGGGCAATGTTGTTGTTCGGGGTGTGTGCGCTGATGTTTTCAGCAATAGGGGTAGCCTAGATAGCAGCTTTCCCTTCTAGGAACGAGATTGCAGATTTAACCGGTTCGTGTCCGGTTAGCGTTCTAATTCTAGGGATTCCCTGTGCCCAGACTTCGAATGCAGCAAGGAAGCGGCGGGCGTCTTTGCTGCCTATTCCATTATAGTTATGGGGTTTGCTGACCCCTTTGCTACTGTTCATGTTGGTGACAAGATCTGTCACTACTTGCTGCAGCGCTGTCTGATTGGTGGCAAGAGTGTTAAGTGCATTGAGAACATCTTGGCCGGTTGCCATTGCGGGATTGGGTTGGATAGGAGGGTTAAGAGGGGTGTCAATTCTGATTGGTTCGTGTCTGCGTGAGGCTCCTGGGAATTCAATAGATTCAATGGGTTCAAGTTCCAATGGCTCGGGTACTGATTCAGCTCTAGTAGGGATCAACGCTTGTCCTACTACGGAGATAACAATGTCTGTGTCCACTGGACGACGTGGGGTTGGTGCAATGAGTGCGGGGGAGGCTCGGGAACTACTCGGATTCGAGGTTCTTCCAAAACGGGGAGGAGGATTCTGATTGAATGATTCGATTTGGGATATCGGAATTAGAAGGCGTTTGGTTCTGCCTGTACGATGTTTGGTTTGGATCGACTGTGATTCGGTAGCGTTAGGGCAAGGTTGGTTGTAGCAATCAAACCAGTCTGATGGTCTATCAGCTCTTCTTCGGTGGACGTAAGTTTTATCAATGGTATCCCAGGCGTGGGATGATTCAGTACAGTCAAATTCGGATTCCTCAGAGTCGGAAACGTGTGTCGAGTAAGAAGGCGTGATGGTAAGAAGTTCTGCGGGGACAACCTGAGACTAGGCTGTCAGCGCAGCAGGATATCTTGATCTAATGTCGCGACGAGGAGCGGAACAACCGGAACGAGGAAAGCACGAGGGAAAGCACAAGCACAAGCACAGACCAAGTAGCCGGCAAGCTTCAAAGACGATGGAGTCCAAACTTAAGCGCAGCATACAAGGGTGGTGGAAGGATAAGTGATCTCAACAGCAGTGATAGCACGAAGGGCCAATCACAAGGGCTCAAAGGATGTCTAGTTCCCAATGACCAAGTTAGTATTGGAGTATACAGAGAGAGGTACAACACGAACCTAGTTCCCAATGACCAAGAGGTCGAGATAGGGAACTAGGAGCTATCTACAGTCCTTATATACATATGGTAACAATAAGAGAGAAAGAACAACAAGGAGGTCAAAAGATAATAGCGCGAGAGAAAGGAACGACAGAGCGGGAGAAAGTAGGTATCAAAGACAATAAGTGTACGACAGTTGTGAGAGAGAGAGAGGTGAAAGAATAATAGCGACGAATGGGAATGAAGTGTAACAATAAGGAGGAAAGACAATAAGAAGAAGAGGAGGCAGTACGCAATTGTGAAATGGATATGGAGCAATGAGTTGAAGGAGAAACACAATCACTGTCACAAAGAGGTCTGATGGAACGGAGCAGGGGTGCGGAGCAATGATGCGGCAGAGCAGAAGTACAAGACGGCGGGGCAAGGCAGCAGAGCAGAGCAGAGGCTTAAGCGGAAAGGGCAGGCACTGGTCCCAACGACAAAGTTAATATAAGGAAGTATCTAGTACAGGCGGAGGCTTACCTGGTCCCAACAACAAAGAGGTCAAGATGGGGAACCAGGTGGTAGGTACTGGGCTTATATACGTATCGGAACAATAAGAGAGTCGTAACGAGTCAGAACGAGTCAGAACAAGGAAAATCATACTGTTCCTTCTGCTTCCGTTTTCCTAAGTGGAGAGCTGCTCCGGCGTCCTGACGTGCTTCCCGCAATATCTGGATACGATCATCCACCCCGGGAATACCACTACGACGACCGACGGGGATGTTGAATAGAGGTTGGTAGCCGTAGGTGAGCTCAAAGGGGGAGATGCCAATTGCGGAGTGGGTACGAGAGTTAATGACAAATTCCGCCATCGGGAGGTGTTCGGCCCAGTCGTCCTGTCGTCGGTCTACATAGAGGCGGAGATATTTTTCGACTTCCTGGTTTGCACGTTCGGTCTGGCCATTTGCTTGTGGGTGGTAGCGGTCGGGCAATCTGGGCAAACTTTCGGATGAACCGACGGTAGAAATTTGCGAAGCCCAGAAAACCCCGTACTTCGCGCAGATTTCTGGGAGTGGCCCAGTCTCGAACCGCCGATACTTTAACCGGGTCCATTCTCACCTCTCCTTCTTTGATTATCAGTCCCAGGTATTCGATTTGCCTTTGTTCAAACTTGCATTTTTCTGGACGGAGGTACAGGTCGTTTTTCTGCAGTCTTGCCAGGACTTCTCGGACCACCTTGCGATGTTCTTCAAGATCGTTGGTGAATACGAGAATGTCGTCCAGATACACCGCCACCTTTCCTTCCGCAATCAGGTCTGTAAAGATCGAGTTCATCAGGGCTTGGAACGTTGCTGGGGAATTAGTGAGTCCGAAGAACATGACAAGGGGTTCAAACAGGCCTCGGTTTGTGACAAATGCTCCCTTCCATTCATGACCCTCTTGTACCCGGATGTTGTTATATCCCCAGCGGACGTCCATGACGGTGAAGTATCGGGCTCCCTGAAGGCGACTGATGATATCGGCAATTAACGGGAGGGGATAGCGATTTTTGACCGTGAACTGGTTGAGCTTGCGGTAGTCTTGGACAAAACGTAACTTGCCGTCTTTCTTTTTGACGAAGAAGACAGGGGAGGCTAGCGGTGATTTGGATGGACGGATATACCCCTTGCGTAGGTTCTCGCTCAGGAACTGGTCTAACTCCACCTGCTCATTTGGTGACATTGGATAAACCTTGGTGCGCATTGTCTCTGGTGCCCCTGGTACCAGATCAAGCGCATGGTCCCAAGGTTTGTGAGCCGGTAGCCGTTCCGATGCCGTTTCGGAGAATACCTTTTTGAAGTCTCGATACTGTTTAGGTACCATTTCTTCGAAAGTTTTGACGGGGTCCCCCTTGTGTGCCTCTTCCGTGAGCTGCTGTGAATAAGTGTACCCTGCAGCGCACCATACTTCCTCCTGCGCGTTTTGGAGAATACCCCCTTGGACCCAGGAGCGACGAGTTGCCCTGTTTGCTCGGATCCGGCAAAGCGGGGGTTCTTCTTCAGCTGTCGGTTCTACCTCCGTTTCCGTGGCTCGTATTGCTTCCACCTGTGGTTCAATTGAGAGACGGCCCTTCTCCCAATCGACTTTCGGGTTGACTTTACGAAGCCAAGGCAGGCCTAGTATGATCCCTTCGGTGCCTAGTTCAGTGACAAGGAAGTCCGTCCAGCACTCCTGGTTGTCCACAGTGAGTGCCAGACGTGCAAAGTGGGAGATTTGTCCAGCTTGGTTTTTGGTGCCGTCGATGTTATAGATGTCAATGGGGTTTTTCAGCGGAAAGGTCCGTACTTTGTTTTGTTTGACAAATGCTTTGTTAATGAAAAGAGCGGTGGCTCCACAGTCCACCATGGCCGCGGTTGCTATGTCGTTGTTCTTGTCCCTCACTCTTACTTGGATACGGAAGTGGGAGGAACTCGGGTCTATTTCCAGCGTAGTCGATATGTTACATGTAGTGATGGAGTCATACGAGGAAGTAGGGTACATAGCAAACCATTCTGGGGGTACTCGCACTGCGGCGGAGTCGGGTACCCTCACAGAAAATCCGACGGCGGGGCCATGGCATTGGCACGGTCAAGCAGCGACTGCAGCTGGGAGATCTGGGCGGCAAGATGGGCGGTGGAGGGCGGTACAGGAGGGGGCGCGGCCTGAGGCGTTGGCATAGATGACGCAATCTGTACCTGCTCGTCTGGGAATAGGCTGAATGGGGCTCCGGTATTTGCAGAGACCTGTTGGCGACGAGGTTGCTGTCGTTTCCCTCGTCCGCGCTCCAGACCCATGAACTTATCCTGGCAAACCGATTCCAGGTGACCCTTTTGTGCGCAGAAGTGGCAGGTTGCCTCCTTGTGGGTACAGTTGCGTTTCTCGTGACTTTGAGAACCGCAGCCATAGCACCGTCCGCGCATGCGAGCCATGAAACCCTCTCGGGTATTTCCATTGCTGGGGCGGGTGCTATTGGCGTCAATCTCCATGGCATAGGGATCAGCGGGGGTGTGGGTGAAGGCTGCGGGGCGCTGAGAAGATCTGTCCTTCATGGAGGGATCGCGGAGGAAAACGTCGATGGATATGGCACGTCGGATGGCTTCTTCCAGAGTGGGGGCTCGGCCTTGGGCGATGTTGACTATGACCAGGTTGCGTCGGATTTCCGGGAGTAGGCTGCTTTGGAAGCGTCCTAAGAGATCAGCGTCGGATAAGCCGGTTCTGCCTCCAACGTCCTTAAAATGCTGGGAATACTCTGCCGCACTCTGGCCCTTTCCTTGGTGAATGGTCTCTATGGCAGCCCGGGCTTCCATCTCTGGATCGACTGATTTGAAACGGAGTTTGAATGCCGCTACAAAGTTTGGCCAATGTCCGGCAAAGGGTACCCTTCCGTTATTGTATTCGTTCAGGTAGGGGGTGGCCCAGTCTGCCGCTTTATCTGTGAGGAAACCTAAGGCCGACTTGATGGTTTTACCGTGATTGTTCTTTAAGTCCGGCTGCTCTGAGGCCCAGGCTAAGAATTGCGCAAGGAAGCGTCGGGCTTCCGTACTGCTTTGACCTTTGAAAAGGTCCGGTTTGTTCATGCTAGATTTTGCAGCAGCTCGGCCGGATACTGCGGCAGTCAGGTTGGCAACCTGTTCTGCTAAGGCGTGGATGATTTGTTCGGTTGTCATAGGGGGCGGGGGAGCGGAGGAATTTCCTGGTTGGGCAGGCATGTCGTCTAGATCGATGGGTTCGTCTAGAGTAATGGGTTCGTCTAGAGTAATGGGCTTGTCTAGATCAATGGGTTCGTCTGCAAAGAGCGGATCGTCGGGTTCCGTGGGGGCCGGGGTAGGCTTAGGCTGAGATGGCGGCGGTTTGTCTGCTCCAATGGGAAAAACTCGAAAGTTTCCTAGTCGGAGTCCTTCTGGAGCGGTTCGATCGGTGGAGGTGTTAGGGCAGGGCTGGCGGCTACAGTCAATCCAGTGATTTTTGGTTTCTCGGAAATGGACAAGGGCGTGGTCGCGGGAGTCAAAGCCGTGGAGGCACTCGGCGCAGTCAAACTCGGGGGTAGACGTGATGGCAGCGGTTTGTGCGGGGACGGCCTAGGCAGTTAGGCGGTCGGCGCAACAATAGGGATCTTGACCTAATGTCACAAAGAGGTCTGATGGAACGGAGCAGGGGTGCGGAGCGATGATGCGGCAGAGCAGAAGTACAAGACGGCGGGGCAAGGCAGCAGAGCAGAGCAGAGGCTTAAGCGGAAAGGGCAGGCACTGGTCCCAACGACAAAGTTAATATAAGGAAGTATCTAGTACAGGCGGAGGCTTACCTGGTCCCAACAACAAAGAGGTCAGGATGGGGAACCAGGTGGTAGGTACTGGGCTTATATACGTATCGGAACAATAAGAGAGTCGTAACGAGTCAGAACGAGTCAGAACAAGGAAAAGGTGTAGAGACAATAGTGTGAGAGCGAGAGGTTGACAGCGCGGGAGTGAAGTGGAATAAAAGCGGTAAGTATATGACAGTGTGAGAGCGAAGGTGAAGTCATGGGGATGTAAGAACAATAACAGCGAATCAGAGTAGAGGTAGATAATAGAAAAGGAAACAATGGAGATAAGGGAGTCGTACCGATGTAAGTATCTGTAAGTAAGGAGTCAGAGGAACGGTCATGTGATAAAGTGAAAATAAATCTAAGTCCTTTGTACGCTTCTTGACAATCACATGATAAAGGAAGAAAGGTGGCGTGAGAAAAATGAGAAAAATGATGTAAGTACCGGTTGTCACGACAGAAATGGACTGGAAACCGCCTAGATTCCCAGTTGAAATCCTTGTAGACACCTGTTTGAACAGTCAGATTTTGGCAAGATTTCGGATGCCACAGTACCAAGATATGTACAGCACCAGTCCTCTGACTGGAAACCACCTAGGTTTCCAGTTGAAATGCTTGTGTACATTGGTTTGAACAGTCAGATGTTGACAAGATTTCCCATGCCACAGTGCCAAGATATGTGCAGCACCAGTTATCTGACTGGAAACCACCCAAGTTTCCAGTTGAAATGCTTATGTACAACTGTTTAACAGTCAGATTTTGACAGGATTTCTGTCACAAAACAATCTTTCTATATTTATTGATTTCCTTTTTCTTTTATTTTCCTTTTCCTTATACGCGATAAGTCACGAGGTCGTATACAATGATAGTATTTGAGTGTTTACCTCATGTCTTGATTACGCTAATCTCCTTACTTATCTATGATAGGATCTCCATTTATCTATTGTACGTCATCCATATTACATCACTTAGTCATAGGGATTGTAGATCGCTTACTTCTTACCATTGACACGACGGCTACCTTACACATGTACGACAATGCAGCAGCTCAACAGTATAAATAGTGGACTGTCTTACCAGTAGTTTCCTCAGCTTTGATCTTGTTTATTCTCCTGTACTCATCTCTGCAATCTATCCTCACCAGTCTTGATTTCTCTGTGACACCTGATTGACGCTTTACTGAGGGCCCTGGCTGCTATATCTCAGTAGTTGAGTACGGTCGCTAACAGAAGATTGAAGCTATCTCTCCGTCACCTGTCACAACCAAGAAGCTCTATTCCCCTACTCCCATACACACCCCATACGTTCCACCCGTACTAGGTACTACGTAAGTCTATGACCTTATCTACCTATATTTTCTCTACACCGGCCTTGAGGGAAGGACGGTGCTTGCTTGGATTTTATTTTTTTGTTTTCTTTCAACAACTATCTCCTCTCGATCCGAGTAATTGCACCACTGGGTTAAACCTCTGTGTTTCTCTAACTGCATAAAAAGGGCATGTAACGTTGAGACCAACACGCCGTGCAGTGGTAGCTGAAAAGCAGTGATTTATACCTAATCTTCGGAGAAGGGTCACTGCGACGAGGAACGTTGGGCCATTCTGAGTTAGGGCCAGCTTGTTTTACTCAACAAGAGAGAGTGGATAGCCACCATTACGGATTCACAAGACCAAGGACTTTTTGAACAGCTCGTAGAGTGTGTAGCCACTGTATTCTCCTCCAAACCGACCAGACCCTCCTCACCAATCATTTTTGCCTGCCAAGGCCGAATCCACGCGGTCAATACCAAACCAATCTTGACGTAAGCTGGTACAACCCTGACAAACGTTGGGAACAGTGCACCCACCAACAAGTTGTCAACACCGAGACGAAAAGAGTCTTGAAGACAAATACAACGACCCGCGCTACCGACCCATCTCTAGACCCCAATCACCAACTCCCCCGTCCCACTCCCCTACAGAATCTCCTCCCATTCCATACATCCCTGAAGCCGCCATGCCTAGTCAACCTACTCTCACTATCCCAGACAATATCATGGCTGACACCCCTGATAACACCCCCCACCAATCCACAGGCCCAAAGTCACTCATAAAGGAACCATCCGAGTTCAACAGGAACAAACAACAGTTCAAGGAGTTGCAACACCAACTCTTTGCGTACCTCCGGGACCCCCGCAACGGAATACGCACCAATGGGAAAAAAATCAATATTCCTCTATCATACATGCAAGGAATGAACCTTCAGGACTGGGTCCAGAACTATTACAATAACCACTTTGATGAGTTACTCAAAGAATGGAACGTAACCTGGGCACTGTTCAAACAGGCCCTCAATGATGCCTTCTTAGACTGAGGCCAAGTCCTCATGGCACAAGAGAAACTTGAAGCAATCCAACAGGGATCAGACACTGCGGATGACTTCTTTAAGAAGTTCGAGTCCCTAATCACGGAAGCCGGCTATCAAAAGGACAGCCCCTTTATCATCAGGATGATTGAAAAAGCGGTCAATCCCAGAACAATCGATCAGATTTACGGGTCACGTAAAGATTGGATAGTGTTATAGCCATGCACACGGACCCGCACGGACCCGCTCCTGGACCCGGTAACTATTCTTTCATTATCATCTTAACAATGTTTCCATTACATATTCGCAATCATTCAATCACCTACATCTTTGATTTACTGATACTTCACTTTCACGAGTTTTCCTTATTATGGTTATAGTGCCATTATGATGATTCCGTATACGGCCCGGATCCGTAGTATATAAAGACTTGTAAACTACGTAGTATGTTTCCAAGTCTAAAATCAACTTAGCTGGTTCTACTCGTTATTCTTACTTGTGCAGAGAAGGAAAAACACTCGACGCGCCTCGTCGCGTCCGACTCGGCTCCGCTCCTTGTCTTCAACGAGTTAGTCCTAGTGACAACACTCCGTTGTTACTGTCACCTCCGATCAGACTTAGCACTTCCCAATCGGATCCCTTCGGATCCGACGCTTCGTCGGACTGGGCTTAACAGTATTTTAGACTTTCTTCTCTGTATCAATGGCTGAGTCAAATCCCATCCTCACCTCTATTCCGGACAATGAAGATTACGAAGAGGAACCCACACACATCATCGAAACAACACAACTCGACAACAATGGTTCCCCAATCACTACTCGTATCCGTACGTCTGGAATAGCTCGTAATGTATTCGGAGAAGGTTATGTTGGTATGGTTTGAGTATCTGGTCAATCGCGTCCGCGCGGCGCCGCTGCTTTTTCATCTCGAGCACCGACTGGAACCCGTTACACTATCCCGCCAATAATTCCTTTGCCGACCTCACCACGAACTCCTATTCAACAATCTACCCCTTGACATACTACATCAGTCACATTTGATGATGATGGTTGGTATGAGCGAACGGAGCCGACGGATGAAATTGTCCTCGCCCAAACCGATAAAGGAAAAGGTCGAGAGTATCAAGACAAAACTAATAAGTCGGATCCAGGGGATCCGGGAGATCCAGATGATAGACCTCCAGATGATGATCCGCCGGGAGGTGGAAATCCTCCAGGTGGCAATCCTCCCATTTCTCCAAGAGGTCCTTTGAGAGGAGGTCCTCCAATCGGCGGCCCTTCGGGTGGTGGCCCTCCAGGAGGAGGCCCGCCTGGTGGCGGTTCCGCTTCGGGCCCGTTAGGTCCACTCCCATTCCCTTCCAATAACGACACTTCGCAACTCTTTCTTCAAGCCCTCATCGGACTTAACAATACTCTCTCTTCCATGAAGGGAGGAGAGACCAAATCCAAAGTCCGAGCCCCCGACGTCTTCGACGAATCCGACCGGAACAAACTACGACCTTTTCTTGTCACTGTCCAGTTAAACATCAATGACCGACTTCAGTACTTCGACACTGATGAAAAGAAAATTTCATTTGTACTCTCCTATCTATCCGGTCGAGCCCTATCCTGGTTTGAACCAGAAATCCTTAATCCGAATCTCCTCAATCCTCCCGCATGGCTTTTCTCTTTTGAAAAGTTTATAACGGAATTACAGGAAAACTTCGGACCCTTCAATCCCATCGGAGATGCCGAGGAATCCTTGAACGAGTTACGAATGGATAATTCCGAAAGAGTCATCGGATACAATACCAAATTCAATGCTTATGCAGCCTTAGTCGACTGGAACGATTCGGCTCTCCGATTTGTATACAGGAAAGGTCTAGCTCCGCGTATTAAAGATGATCTAAAAAACATTACAGAACATCGGAATCTTCGGATTTTCAAAACTCAAATCGCAGAGTTGGATAACAAGTACTGGAAACGAGTCCATGAAAGGAAAGTCGAAGCTCGGACGCATCCCGCGTCCGCTCCTCCTAAACTTGGTAAAAATTCTTCAAATTCTAACCAAGTTCATACCACAACAACCGTTCCATCCACTTTGTTGACATCCGGATCCGGCTCTAAGCCAAATCCATCTCCTAAATCTCCTCCTGCCAACTCACCGAAACCCTGGTTGGATAAACTAGGTAAAGACGGTCGTCTCTCCGAAGCTGAGAAAAAGCATCGGAAGGATAAAGGTCTTTGTTCATACTGTGGTGGAAACCACAAGTTGGAAGATTGCGATAGAAGGAAAAAGAACTTGGAAAGGAAAGGTAGAGGAGGTACGATTTCCGAAGCTAGTCCTTCCGCGCCCGCTCCGGGGCCGGGAAATTAGCACGCAGCTCTGATTCCTCAGCGCGAGATTGGAGTTGCGTTAACCGAGATCGTGCTTTCCTAGAGGTAACCCTTAATCATCCGAGCGCGCCCGCTTGTTTGTAGTCAATCTCGATGATCTACACCAGATGTTGAAAGAAGAGATAACGGAGGCACAGAAACATTACAAGGAGACCGCAGATCGAAAACGAATCCCTGACCCTAACTTCCCCATCGGCTCCGACGTATACGTCTCAGCAAAACATATTCGCTCTACTAGACCAACTCGTAAATTCTCCAAAAAATATCTCGGACCTTTTATGGTCATCGCCAAACCCAGTTCCGTATCCTACACCATCAAACTTCCTAACTACCTTCGCGGAATTCATCCTGTCTTCTATGTCTCACAATTGGAACCTGTGATTCCGAACACCATTCCGGATCGATTCACGGACCCGCCGCCGCCGGTGGAAGTCAATGGTGAACAACACTTCGAAATCACAGAAATATTAGATTCTAAGGTGGATAGACGAAGAAAATGCCCGCTACTTTATTTGGTTAGGTGGGAAGGTTATCAAGGTACTGATGATGAGTTTGAATGGGTTTTAGCGGAGGAGGTTTCAGCAGATGAATACATCACTGAGTTTCATTCAAAATATCCGGACAAGCCAGGACCGTTGGACAAGATATTATCCGAATTAAACCTTCGGATCCGATAGGATACGTTTTCGTTATTTATCATTTTATTCTCTTCCTCACAATTCATTATATTTCACACTTCAATTCTCATTAACATTCACTCATGAGTTTTTTTTCCAAGAAATTATTTTTTATATACAATTTCAAACAAAACAAGAAAGCTAATTACAATTACTCTAATGACTAGGTCCAGATTGGGATTCCGTCGCGTCCGTGCTATCGGTTTTCAGCAACGTGTTCAGTTGCTTCTGGACACGGCCAAGGCGCTTTCCCAGCACCACCACCTTCCAATCCAAGTCATTGACGTCCTCCAGTTGCTTTCTCAGCAACCGGATTATCAAACGGTCGCGCTCTCCATCGGACCCGTCGCTTCCCTTCCGTTCCCAGTCGCACTTCACTAAGAAGACCGTTATCTCAATTGATGAAATGTGGCATAGACGCCAAGAACAGAAGAGGGGACCACAAGGATGGAACTCCTGGGCAAATTGAGATACCCCTAGACCCAATAGTTTGAAACCGATGATGCGAATATTTCGCGTTCATCAGTAGAATCGTTCAAAGTACCAAATTCCAAAGTAGGAATATGTACTAGAGAGCGGAGACCAGCCCGAGTTGTCAGCTAACAAGCTAGACTGCTATGCATGCGGAGTACCGAAGTTGGATCATGTATCTGACTGGTATCACTAAGGTCATAAGAGTGATCCATGCTCGTCTAACTAAAGACGGCTCATAGGAACTTGGCCCCCACTCTTACGAGTTGGTAGACCCACCTTATATCCACCAAGGACCTTTTAACGAGCTAGCACCTTGCTTCGTACCAAGGGCATGATGACTTAATGCAACACCGATGAACGGAACTTACTCCAGTGGTTTCGTATTGGCCTATGGATGCAGTCGTACTTTATGCAAACATGATAATAACCTGTTAACTTGGACAAGAGTTATACAGTATACGCCTATATGATGCTTTACTACGGAGAGTCTTGACTACGAGCTAGACTACTCAAATAATAAACGATCTCGCACTAGAGGTTGAGACAAACACTTGGAAGGAGTCAGACACAAGTCAGACTACCGTTCCGGAACTCAATGATTTTGAAACACTTAGATCAGAATAGATCTACCCGGATGCTGGATAAAGTGGAGTGCCGAATGGATATTTGAAGTTCAACCGACGATCGGAAGACTTGGATAAAAGATTGGAATGAGTTAGCCTTGCGATCGGTCCGCCCCATATGCTCATCCGCCAATTACCAATCGAACTATCGGACAAAATATAGCTAGTCCCTACGTTGGAGGCTTCGGAAGAATAGGTTTAGGAAGTTCCCGAGTATTTCAGGAGATTCGAGGCGTTTCATCATTTTCTGGGATCTTGGACCTTTACCAAATATTTGTTATTTCTTTTCACATATATACCTTACCTTAGCTAGTTAGACACCAGATAACACCCCGCGGACAAATTCACACCTTTTCCCGAGACTTGTATCTCACCCCATATATCCGAGCATAAGTCCCTGTGTGGCACTCAAACCCTATACCAGAGATATAAGTCCCTGTGAGGCACTCGAAACTATATACCAGAGATAAGTCCCTGTGAGGCACTCAAATCGCTCAGTTCTACCGGAGTGGGTGTCTGAGACGTGCGAAACAGAGAGAAAACTCCTGTGTAGCCATCTTATTCCGAAGAGGATAAAGATAGATAAGTTAGACACGGTCGATTGCCCTAGCTCCTGTTGTCCTTGTCGAAAGAAGTTCTATAAACGAGCCCAGGAAAGGTTGTGGTGAACTATCCTGTGTATATAACGAAAGAAATAAGCCTAGCCTAGCTTCGAGGTCGATTGCCCTAGCTCCCTCGTTCTAGTTTGATTGAAATACGCCTCGTTGGGTCGATTGCCATAGCTCCCCTTCGTTGTAAAACACCCCATCTATAAAATCCATACAAGGTTGATTGCCCTAGCTCCCTTGCTTCTGGTACTAGTTAGACACGGTCGATTGCCCTAGCTCCTTCGTCACTGTTGTAATAACATATAGTCTAGCTCGAGACGGTCGATTGCCCTAGCTCCCGTTCTCACTAGCACCAAAGAAAGAAGTCAGCCCACATCTATAAAACTATAAAACATAAAACGCAGTTGAGCCCTAGCTCCTGTAAAAGAAATATAAAAAGCTAAAGAACCCGCGGAACCTTTGACAACGCACCCTCGTACCCTTTTATAAATATTTGATACGGCGGTACCATACGAACAAGTCTAACTAAGATTAGTCTTTGTTTTGTTTTGGTTGTGGTTTAGTGTAGATCACGCACACTGCGCATTACCGAGTCCAACCACCGCAACCCAGGGGGATTGCAAGGATGGTACCGGCATGACTTTTGAAGGAGCAGGACGTCCAATGGACCTGAGTAAAGCCAAAGCAGAAAGACACTGCTTTAACTGTGGACAACGGAGACACACAATACGGGATTGCCCACAACCCAAAAAGTTCACAGTACGGCAAACCGTGATGACAGATCCAGAGTCAAATGATTGAGGGGCACCGAGTAAAACAACAACGGTCAGACAAGCGTTCATGGACCTGGGAAAAAAGAGCGAGCAGCGCTTGCTATAGAATTGGGTTTTGTACTCCCTCTGCAGTAGACACAGGTTCTGTGGAGGACATTTCGGTCATGGATACAAGTTCAAATATTTACAAAGATAGCAGTATCATACACATGATAGATACAAAGCAATCCACTAAATTAACATCCAAACCAAAAGAAAACCCTGTTACCCGACATAAGCCATGGACCCCTGAATGGGTCAATCAGGTTCTAAAAGAAGCCAATATGAGCAGAGCAGTGGGCCATCTGAAAGCTAGCAATCACATTGACGCCGTACAAGCTGTCAAAAGCTTAAAATGCAACAAAAGATTCGTTTGAGGAACCAAAGGACAGGATCTTAAGCTTCAGGCATCAATCAAAAACCTGGAAAGCGGAACGGTCATAATGGCCAACGCACTACTAGATAGCGGAGCAACAGGATCATGCATCAATAAGAAATTCGTAATAAAGAATAACCTTTCCATAAAATTGCTCCCTATTAAAATGCCAGTATACAACACTGATGGTTCATTGAACGCTGATGGATCAATCGAAGGCTTTGTCAAAGTAAGAATGACAATTGGTGACCATGCCAAACGTATTGAGCTAGCCGTTAATGCGCAGTGTGCGTGATCTCCACTAAACCACAACCAAAACAAAACAAAGACTAATCTTAGTTAGACTTGTTCGTATGGTACCGCCGTATCAAATATTTATAAAGGGTGCGAGGGTGCGTTGTCAAAGGTTCCGCGGGTTCTTTAGCTTTTTATATTTCTTTTACAGGAGCTAGGGCTCGACTGCGTTTTATGTTTTATAGTTTTATAGATGTGGGCTGACTTCTTTCTTTAGTGCTAGTGAGAACGGGAGCTAGGGCAATCGACCGTCTCAAGCTAGACTATATGTTATTACAACAGTGACGAAGGAGCTAGGGCAATCGACCTCGTATGTACTTCAAACTTCTTTCTCAAACACTAGGGACAACGGGAGCTAGGGCAATCGACCGTGTCTAACTAGTACCAGGAGCAAGGGAGCAAGGGCAATCGACCTTGTATGGATTTTATAGGTGGGGTGTTTTACAACGAAGGGGAGCTAGGGCAATCGACCCAACGAGGCGTATTTCAATCAAACTAGAACGAGGGAGCTAGGGCAATCAACCTCGAAGCTAGGCTAGGCTTATTTCTTTGGTTATATACACAGGATAGTTCACCACAACCTTTCCTGGGCTCGTTTATAGAACTTCTTTCGACAAGGACAACGGGAGCTAGGGCAATCGACCGTGTCTAACTTATCTATCTTTATCCTCTTCGGAATAAGATGGCTACACAGGAGTTTTCTCTCTGTTTCGCACGTCTCAGACACCCACTCCGGTAGAACTGAGCGATTCGAGTGCCTCACAGGGACTTATCTCTGGTATATAGTTTCGAGTGCCTCACAGGGACTTATTCTCTGGTATAGGTTTTGAGTGCCACACGGGGACTTATGCTCGGATATATGGGTGAGATACAAGTCTCGGGGAAAAGGTGTGAATTTGTCCGCGGGGTGTTATCTGGTGTCTAACTAGCTAAGGTAAGGTATATATGTGAAAAGAAATAACAAATATTCGGTAAAGGTCCAAGATCCCAGAAAATGATGAAACGCCTCGAATCTCCTGAAATACTCGGGAACTTCCTAAACCTATTCTTCCGAAGCCTCCAACGTAGGGACTAGCTATATTTTGTCCGATAGTTCGATTGGTAATTGGCGGATGAGCATATGGGGCGGACCGGTCGCAAGGCTAACTCGTTCCAATCTTTTATCCAAGTCTTCCGATCGTCGGTTGAACTTCAAATATCCATTCGGCACTCCACTTTATCCATCATCCGGGTAGATCTATTCTGATCTCAATGTTTCAAATTCATCGAGTTCCGGAACGGTAGTCTGACTTGTGTCTGACTCCTTCCAAGTGTTCGTCTCAACCTCTAGTGCGAGATCGTTTATTATTTAAGTAGTCTAGCTCGTAGTCAAGACTCTCCGTAGTAAAGCATCATATAGGCGTATACTGTATAACTCTTGTCCGAGTTAACAGGTTATTATCATGTTCGCATAAAGTACGACTGCATCCATAGGTCAATACGAAACCACTGGAGTAAGTTCCGTTCATCGGTGTTGCATTAAGTCATCATGCCCTTGGTACGAAGCAAGGTGCTAGCTCGTTAAAAGGTCCTTGGTGGATATAAGGTGGGTCTACCAACTCGTAAGAGTGGGGGCCAAGTTCCTATGAGCCGTCTTTAGTTAGACGAGCATGGATCACTCTTATGACCTTAGTGATACCAGTCAGATACATGATCCAACTTCGGTACTCCGCATGCATAGCAGTCTAGCTTGTTAGCTGACAACTCGGGCTGGTCTCAGCTCTCTAGTACATATTCCTACTTTGGAATTTGGTACTTTGAACGATTCTACTGATGAACGCGAAATATTCGCATCATCTCCCCCAAACTAAAGATCTAGACCGTCCTCGGTCTTAGTCTAGTTTGTTAAGGTTCACGCAGTCGTTCTCCTGCCTTCGACACAGTGCAACACTGATGTCCATCTACTTCTTTAGCGTTATTTCGTACTAGTCCATGAGACTCAGTTCGCATATTTAGCATTTTTGACTCTTTGATGCCGACGTCGGCATCGATCAAAGCGGGAATCCATCAATAATGATCAATTAAAGTTCGTCCCACTTCGCCTAAGTCCAGTTTTACAATCTGGACACGCCACAGTGCGTACTTTCTTTTATTTCTCTCTTCTTTGTAGTCGCTCGGTATGTCTTTCTTTCCTGATCAAAGAAGTCCGATTGCTGACTCATATTAAATCTGCCGTAGGCAGCCTGTCTTTGGAATAAAAGGACGCCGGTTGAAAATTTTCAACCAGTTCGCTCTTTCTTCCCTTCCTTTCATCATGCCTCCGAAGTCGTCAACTCCACGGTTGCGACTACCATCGACTGCAGATATGAGCGACAAACTAGTCGCTAGCTGCCAGGCCTTTCTTTCTAAAGGTGTTTGACCACCTTCTGCTTTCCTCGACCCCGACTACTCCAAAGCCGGAATCGCTGACTATCTTTTCCCGACATTGAAAACGACTTCGCCGTCCCCAAAGTCTTCAACAAACGATTTTCCTACGACAACGTATCCACAAGCTCTCGTCAAGTGGTACGAGCCCGCCGTCGCGTCTAACAATTTTTCGTACGCGGAGGCCTCTGATCTTTTTATCGCTGTGAAACGCGTTCAAGCCGCATTTTCTGACGCCTACTATCAACGTCGGACTAACGATGAGGACGAACAGCTGGTATTACTGGAGGCTGGACTCGAGGATGCTCGTCCAGCTCTGGTAAGTTAATTTTTATTTTCATCTTTCGTTTAATTTCGACTAAAATGTCCTTCTTACAGACTTATTTGTCCGATTTCTGGGGTAATGTTCGAAATTGCCCGCTCTTCGCGATGATCACTCGTGGCTTCGTCCACCAAATGATCGTCGACATATCTAGCTTCTTGACCACTGAGGAGAAGGTCAACCTCTTAAAAGGTTGGGGAATTCCCGAGACTGAGCTCAACCACCTCCAGGTGACTCTTTTCTTTTCTTCTTTTCGAATTTCTCTTAGTCTAACTATCTTCCAATAGGACTATTACAGTCTCAGCAAACAGAAATTCGAGGTTTTCCCGCCCATCCCTCTGAATCCTTTCGATCTCGAGGGGGCTTGTCTTATTTCGCTGCTCGACAACCCTTCGTCCTGGTTCATCTTTCCCGGCCAAGACCGTCTGGACTACGCTCCAGAATCTACCAAACCCGACGAGCGGAATGAGGAGGTGGAGGGCCCTGATGACGACGAGGTTGAAGTAGAGAAGGAGGCGAAGAGCGCCAGTCCAGAAGTTGGACATCGCGTGCTTCGGGTAAGTCTAGCTTCTTCTTTCATGTATTCTAGTCATTCCCTGACCAATTGTTCGTTTTACAGTCTGTAGGCAAGCCGGCTGTTCGATACAGCACTTCGGGTCACGCCAAACGCCCCGCTTCCCCTTCTAGTGAGGATAGCGACAGCTCGACTGAAGTTCGCAAGAAACCGGGTAAGTTTCTTTTCAAATATTATCATCCTATGTAGGCTAACTTCGTTTTCTTCTTTTTAGCCAAACGCCAGAAACCTTTTGTTTCTTTGGATGACGACGTGCCGTTGTCCAAACTCGTAAAGTCGACTTCAAAGGCAACCGTCGACACTCCAAAGGTAAGTTCCTTCATCGTTTATCTTTCTTTTGTTAGACTAACAGTTCTTTTCTTCTTAGGCTAATTCTGCGGCAACTAGGACCGTCATTCGTCCTTTGCAGAGGGCCGATCGTATCCGACCCGTTCCTCCAAGGAACAAAACGTCGGTGGCTGCATCCGCGCCTTCTACATCCAAGTCCTCTTCCAAGGGGAAAGGTAAAGGTAAGGCTAACAAGGCCACTTCGGGCTCTGGTGCCAAACAAGAGTACCACCCCAAATCCAAGTTCATCAAGGACGTGGAGGGTGTCTTCGTTGTCGGCGACTTCCTCGCATCCGACTCCTTCGTTCCGGAGGAGACGGATCTTCTGGGTTCTCGGACCCAATATACGGTGCGTCTAACTTCGATAAAACGAGTTCGATTCGCTAACCATGTTTCTTTCTTCTTAGACTGGCCCCGACATGCTCCTGCGTATGCCGCACTTCCAAATCGACAAGTCTTTAATGGCTTTAGGAGGCATCGTCGGCCGCAATGGCTTCAATATGTCCGTTGGGGACATTCAGAGGCTAGCGTTCCCTCTTCCGAAGGTACGTCTGACTCTTCTAAACATTATTTTCTTCTTCTTATCATTTTTCTTTGTTAGCCCGCGCGTATGGAGAACGGCGACCAACTCGGGTTCTGTCTCGAGTGCGTTCGAGCTGGGAAGGACGACTGCGACTACCAGCGTCCTCAATCCCGGTGCCGGAACTGTCAGACCCTCAAGCTTCAATGTTCCAAAACGTTGGACCTTGAAAAAGGTTTGGATGTTATGAACATGACTTTAGCTCACTTCCGGAACGCTCCCGAAAGTAAGTTTCTTTCTTTATATCATCTTTTTATTACTGATCATTCTTTCTAGATGCCCAGGCTCGTTTCCGAGTCGCCCAGGATCTTCGTCAAGCACTCGATCTAGCTGTGGAGGGGTACACTGCCCAGAGAAAGCTCATCGGCTTTCTTTCCGGCCAGTTCCTCGAAGCGTTTAACGAGTTCAAGGCTACGATGGACGATCCCTTGATCGTCCTGAAGAGTCTAGCTTATAGTCCGGAGGACCCGGTGGCTCGTTTCTCATACGACCAGTTCGCGCTGCTGGCCACCCTCTTCAAGTGGAACAGCAAATTAAACTTCTCCGAGGTCGACACCGGCGACAAGACCTTGCTCGAATGGCTCGAGCACGTCAAGTTCCTTGCTTCGGAGCCTCTCTCGACCGCGTCTACCTCTGGTGGACTTTCGAAAACCATCGTCGACTTGTTCCCTTCCGACGAACGCTCTGGGGACGTCGAAATGGATGCGCAGGACGACGACGGTGAGGGGGAGGACGAGCTGGCTGAGGGCCTAGCTACCTCCGTTCCCATCGTTGGATCGGAGGCCAGTCTAGCTGGCAGTCCTTCCTCGTAGGTTTATATATATCTTTGCTCTCGCTTGTGTTGGGGTGTATCCATCGTTGGATACGCCCGTATTTTCTTTTTATTTTGTTTTTCTGCACTCTGCCCTCGGACTCTACATCTGTTGTTCTAGTAATACGTACTAGACTCTTTTGTAGAGTATAATACTTCTTGTCCGCAACTGGTAACTCGTACTCGAGTTGCCAAAAATATAATCTCTTTCTTGGATCATACTGTGCGAGTTTAAGATAGACCGACATTTCCGTAAGAAACATCTTGAGTATATCGATCCGATACTCGGTCTATCCTAGATCTGAGTGATCTGAGTTAATCTCCCAAATGTAGATCTCAAATCGTAGCAGGTACGATATTTCTAAAGTCAAAGCTGAGGATTTATCCATCGCTTATCATTTTTCAACATGTGAAACTCCAATTTTATGGAAATTTTGCACAATTTTCGTTCTCTCTCCCCCAAACTAAAGGTTTCAACTGTCCTCAGTTGGGATTCCCAAATTTAGAAGGTAGACCGACTGGACTATAAAAGGTCCAACAAATTTTTCTAGACGGTCTATCTTCTTTTTCGACTTATTTCTTCATCGTACTATGCCTCCAAAATCCGTTCCAATTGAACGTCTCCTTGAGAACCCTCCAAGGGAACTCGAAGGCATTGTCAGCAGCTACCACAAGATGGCAGAGTATGTGAAGGCGGCGAAGGCAGTCTATCATGACTCCCGTAAACCTCCTCCTGCATCTGCTCAGCATCATCTCTGGCCTTTCATCAAGAGGGTATATGACGAGCTAGTGAGTGAACTTTCATAGTCTATTATTTCTTTCATGTTGAGTCTTTCTACAGACCAACCATGTTTTCATCTCCGAACATGCACGCGTCCGCAACTGTGTTGTCATTCGCAAGCATATCGTCAAGGAGCTTATCAATGCGACAGCGTATGTCCCACTCCATTCTCCAGGCATCAACAAAGTCAGACTCCACGGGTTCAACACCCAATTGGAGAACGCTGTCGTGCGTTTATTTCTTGTTCGATATATTATCGGTCTAACATTCGGCATAGCGCGAAATACATCCTGACAAGCCACCTCGTAAAATGGAGGACGACATTGATCCTTCCGTTCTTCGTTATATCAAGACCGGTGAAGGGATCGTAAGTCTTGTCGATTTATTTCTTATAGTAATCCTTATTTCAAGTTAGCCCACCGGCACTCCATTAGGTTCCTCGTAAGAATCCTGCGGCTCTGGCCTATCTTACTCATCGACTGTGGTCATTAGTCTCTGTCGATGAGACTCGGCTTCAGGTGGTGGAGATGTATTGTGCTCAGCTCCCCAAGTGGTGTCACTATCTGGCAAAGCTTCCAGTTGAGCTGGTCGACATAACCAAGACTCAGCTCGAACAGGAGCGCTATGGCCGCTGGAAACGATGTGGACCAAAGCCTAGACATCCTTTTCACGAGCGCCGTTGCGACTGCGAGAATTTCTCTCCAGAACGAGTTAGACTAGTAGTGGATAGCCTTCGCGCTATTCCCTCTTCTTCTCGTTAGACTGAAGCTTCATCTTCCAAGTCCCTATCGCTTCTCGCGACGGTCCATCCTATTTATTTCTTCTATTTCATCGTTCATTATAACTTCGTTCTTATTTCTTGTAGTTCAACGCTTGGAGCGCACCAACCCAGTCTCAATCCAACTGTTAGACGAGGTGGCTCAAACTTCTATCGGCGAGTTTTCGGAACTCCCAACTGGCGTGCTCAATTCTATGATCAACTTTCATCGAGTTGAGGCTTTACATGCCACACACATCGCACTAGTTCACCACAATCGGGCTATCACTTCGAATCGCATCTGCGAGGACGCGTTCAAGGTTTTGTCCAACAGGGCCAACTATGCTGATGGGAAGGATGACGAGTCTAACTCGATGGACGTGCAGGGCGGTGGAGCCGCTGTGCATGTCCCTTCTAGCAAAGACGTCGAGATTCCGGGTGTGTCTGACTCGGAAGACGATGGTGCTGACAGCGACGGTCACGAAAGTGATACTCGTACTGTCAGACCTCCTGGTCCCACTGGGTACCACTCGAACTAACTTCACTTTCGTTTCTTATCTTCATATATGACCTTTATTCATTATGGTCTATCTTTTCATCGATATTTATGTGACTCGTACTGTCGCTAGTATGGCGAAGTTATCAAGTAGTGATATTGTACCACTCTCCTTCACTGTCTAACTCCACAATAGAGATACTTGCTTCGTATATTGCCTGGGCTGTCCCATGACTATAAGTCCATCTATTTTCAAGCAGCTTAGGCTTCTTCAGGTTCATCTGATTTGTACTCATCATCCACATCTGGTTCATTACCCTCCAAAGTCAAGTTTGGAACTCGATCGAAGATGTAATCATTGTCCCAGATATGTTCTTGGTCATCTTTGTCTTCTATCAGAGCGTCTAACTGCTCCGGAGACAGGTCTATCAATTCGTGTATGTTTTCTGGCAGTTCTATAGGTTCATAGCGGGAGACATGTGGTATCACACGAAAGGCACCGACTTTTTCCTTTAGAACTGTACCATCCATTTCTGCTACGATGTAGGATCCTCCTTTGGTTCGTCTAATGACTACCATCGGTCCTTTATATTGAACATACATTTTTCTGTCCAAGCTCTTCTCGATCGAAGTATTTCTGACTTGTACAAGTCGGCCTGGCTTGAAATTCCAGTCTTTAATGATATTTCTATATTTTTGTTTGAAAATTCTCAGATTTCTTCGTTTATTTTGTCAACACGGTTGACCATGTCCATAACAAAACTCGATGTTTAGATAGAGCTTGGCACGGTAGCCTATCAACTCTTCTCTAGTTAGGATCCTCATAGGAGGGTCTACTAACCATGTAGATTCGACAATGTCAAACGGTAAGATAGGCTCGGCTCCTGTTACCAAGAAATATGGTGAACATCCAAAGCCTTTTCGAGGTGTAACCCTATCTGCCCATAATACATGTTTCAAGAAGTAAAACCACTTCGAGACATCACCACCGGTCGCTTTGGCTAGAGCCTGTCGCAAATCCAAGTGTGTGCGTTCAATCTTTCCGTTAGCCTGAGAATTGTACGGGGAGATCCTGATTCCTCGGATTCCGTACTTATTCTGCAGCCACTCTAACATATTTTTCATTTGAGGAGCGTTGTCCGTCACTACTTCTTCTGGACAACCCCATTGCATATAATGTCGTCGAAAAAACCATTCGCCTAACGTCCTAGCATTCTCATGCTTTAGAGCGCGGGCTTCCGACCATGAGGAGAGTGAATCTCTCCCATGCACAACGTATCTGCATCCATTACTAGCTGGACTGACTATAATTGTGTCCACATGAATCTTTTGGAACAAAGACGGCGTATGGGTCAAGTTAGGTGGTGCTTTGATAAGTCGCATCTGCCGATTCTGACATATTTTGCATGACGAGACATACCAGTGTACATCCCTGGCTATTTCTGGCCACCAGAACCGCTTTTCCAGCAGTTCCTGGGTTGCAAAAGATCCTTTATGCCCCACACTGTCATGTGCGCCATATAGAATCCGCATTCTTTTATCCTTGTGCACAACCAGTTGCGGTTGCACTTCGTTAGAAGCTGGTCTTCTATATAGACGTCCTTTATCGTCTACAAAGAACTTCCTAGCTTGTCTTATAAAGGAATCTAACTCCTTCTTAGTCTTTCCAGCAAACAAGTCCGAATCAGGATCCTGATGCCATCTTATAATTAACGGTAACAAGTCATCTAACTTGTTCCGTTTTCCGTTCGATGACGAGTCCCATATGGATTTTCGTTATCAAATTCTGTAGATTCCTCAGGATATAAATCCTGAACAAAGCTAGACATGGGTATCCATTATCTTCATACATTTTCTGACGCTTAAATTCAAAAAGTCGCTCAGAATCAATGTATTCTTGAATGTCATCTTCAAAGTCCTCGATACTAGTCGCAGGTACTGACATATTCATATATCCACTTCTAGGGTCTATCTGATCCTTGAACTCATCGAAGTCATATGGTAGGTCGGTAACACCTCCTGCTATCGCAAATGGCATAGGTTCTCCATTATCTTCGTCGATATAGTCTTCAGGATTGATCTGAGGTCGAGCAGGTTGCCAGCCACCAGGTGTTATACGAGATAGACCGTCGAACCATGCTTGATTCCTTTCACATGTACCAAATCAAAGTGGTATTTCCTGATATCCTCAATCCATCGATTGATAGTCGCATTTGGACCACAACTCGGATTGTCTAACATTCCTTAATATAGCTGCGTCCGTTCTACAGTTAGACGTCGGCAGCCATATATCTGATAGTAGCTTGCTTGAGAGCTAATTTAAGCCATATAATTCTCGTTTTGCTTGAGAAAATCTGGCTTCTCTTCCATTCAGAGTCAGCGATCCGAAATAATTAAAAGTATTTCTTCTTAGGATTGTTGGGTCTAACTGGTATAAATACCAACCGACCGCCTTATACGATGTATCCACCGAGATGTTAACATCCCATCATAATTAATAGGCCGTAGAGCAGGTGCTTTACATATGCCATCTTTTAGTAGGTCCATCGCTTTTTCTTGTTCTGAACCTCACTCCCAAGGTATGTTACTAGTTAACTTTGTTAATGGAGCGGCTTTCTTCGAGTAGTTTTCTATAAACATTCTCAATTGTCCAGCCGTTCCCAAGAAAGCCGTACATCGCTCTTGTCTTTACAAGAGGGCCAAGTTAGGACAACTTCAGCTATCTTGTCTTCGGGTACTCTGCCCTCATAGGTACATTTATGTCCAACTACCACCACATCCGGTCAACAAAGGAACACTTTGGTTCCTGAGAACGTTCCCCAGCATATTTCATTCGCTGTACACCCTATTTAGGTCTTGGAAATGTTCCCAGACAAATCGTCTAATTCCTTCGTTCCCTTCAATGGTCTCAAAACCTCCATTAGGTAGCTCATAACGTGTAGGTGGACCTCTCACGGGTACATCGTCGACGTATGGCCAAGTCACATGGGGTATTTCATCTCGTAGAATATAGGTCACATCATCATGATAGATAGGCACCGAGTTAGTCCATCCCATAGGAAGCTTAACCAGTCTATGAGGACCAAATGGTGTTTGGAATGTCGTAGGATCTCTGAATTCAGGATCTAAGTCCCGCTCATTGTATCCAACAAAGTCTAGCGTGGATTCACACAAACGACCAGCAAAGTGTCTAGCTACATCTGCAGTAGCCGGTGGTATCCCAGAATGTTGTATTGTACTCGATTCAAGGGTTCAAGACTATGAACAAGTCTAAGACTTTTCCCATCTTTCTTCAGTACACAAAACCATTTAGAACGATAGCTGGAGTTCGAAGGCTCGTATACCCACTGTCTATCTTCTCCTTAATGATTTTGCAAACTTCTTGATAGATACCAGGGGGAATAGGTATATTCCGTTCCACCCATGGTTCATGCGGTTCCATCGGTATCTTTACTGGCGGAAAGAACTCCTTTTTGAAGTTTCCTCCTTCTTCCTGACACCAGGCAAAGCCTTTCTCTTGTACACACATAAATTCATGCATAAGTTTACGTTCTTCGGCCAAAGGAAGTTATCCTCATGTGTCTTATCAATAATCTCCTTTCTTTCTTTAGTATACCTGCCTGTAGGTACAAAGTCTGGAGGTCTTTTTGATAATTCAGGTAGATCTTTTAATGGATTGCCCGTAATGTGTCTCTTAATCCTAAATTCTTCAGGAAGATCGGTCTTTACCAGTCTAACCTTAACTGCCACAGGTTTGTACTTTTTGGTCGCAAACACTCGTACCGGTCTAGGATGGTTAGTTCCTTGTAGACCATAGGTTTGAGGAACATATATAGAAGGTGGTCGATATCCACGCTTCCCAGGTACGGCTGTTTAGCTAGACCTTTCAGTATTCCCATGTATCTTTTATATGACTTTGACCGTTATAACAGTTATATTTCGTCGGTTCTGTAGAATCTTTATGTATCAAAAGATCTTCTTCTTCATTGAAGGCCATGAACGATTCACTCAAGTGAATGTCAGGTCTAGCTTCTATAACCTCATCGGTTCGTGGCTCATTCTGAGTCATTTTCGAGTGCATAAATGATTCCTTCGAGTTAGACTTCTTGTCTTCCTGTTCGGATTGGTTCTTAACAGAGTCTGAATTTAAGACCTTCTGCTCGTGTAACATATACGAATAGAAATCATCTGTCGTATTCCACATATTTTCCTTATCCTGAAAATAGGATTCCATAGGTTTTGAATTTTTACATTCTTTTGAAGCTGTTCTTGCAAGGCTAACAGGTAAGTCTCCGCTAGTTTGGATTGCGAAAACTCCTGATTCTCTGCAGTTTTCCAGCCGTCTATCACAAGCCTATCTTGTTCATTAAAGTGGAAACCGATAGCAATTTCTCTCTCTCCCTCTCCCTGATTGCTACTCAGATCTTCAAGGTTCAAAATTTGCATCTGGCTCCTTCTTCTTTGGTTCTTCTGGAGGACCCGACCCTTTTAAATTAGGCGAGTCATTATATCGAGAGGTATTAACCTTTAGTCGACACTTTATCTTTCCTTGCGGAAAGGTAGGAATGACACACTTCTGTTTCGTATTTGGAGAGGTGATAGTCAATTCCGCATCTCCGTTGGCAAATGTTTTTAGACTACTCTCCGTTAACACGTCAAACGGTCTGCCCATTAACAGCATGTACGGGGCTCGATCCTGAACATGTAACTGGAGGTATAAAGTCACTTCTCCAAATTTGAAGGGTACATTTCTAGCTATTCCTTCAGTTCTCCCTAGTCCTCCATGCGAATCTTGCATTTGTAGAGTGACATTAGGATCCCAAGTTAGGCCTAACTCTGTAGCTACTAGCCGGTCAACAGATAAAATCTGCCATCCCGAGTCTAATATTCCTTCAACTTCTTCTTTGTGATTATTGACTTTTGCTGAGATGGACCGCAATCCCATGCTAGGTCCTGCAACAATAATCATATTACATCTTTCATCTTTGTATGCTAGGTCATTGTGAAAGCATTCAATGATGTCTTTCTGTACTATGGAGCCTGCCTTCATACCATCCCTTTCTTCGGTCAGGTATAGCTTCAGGATCAAGAGCCAGGTCATCGATGTCGATATAATCTCCGAGCATCAATACTCCTTTAGGCATCTCAGGAATCTCAGTTTCTTCACCGTCTCCGAGGATGGCTACGTAGGCAGACTTCCCTCATTTCGGTTGAACTCTCCGATTCTTAAGTTTCCGTTCTAAGATCTTTTTGACCATAGTCGAAATACCTAGCATCTCTTAAACCGTAAGTTCAATAGTACCATCAAATATCTTTGAAGCCACATCTTCAGCTAGACCATCTTTGAATAACTTGCTCCTTATCTGGTAGCTCGGTAACTTCTTTGGATTAAGAGCGGTCGACTCTTCCGGGTAAGAGGACTTTCTTTTCCCTATCTGGGTTCAGAATATTGCTTCCATCCCTTTTCTCTGGTTGTTGAGGATAAAAGGTAATAGGCCAAACATCATCAAAAGGTCTCCGTGCAGAAGCAGGGAGGGATCTTATATCCCCATCACTTCTACTATCGGTATCCTTCGTAGGAGTCTTCGGTCTAACTTCTTCCACTAGTCCATCATCAAATTCTGTGTTTGTACTTCTTGTACGTCTGAAATTTTGTGATGCTACTCCGTCCTGTTTAGGTTTAGGAGGCACTAAAACACCATCAAACGTGACTTTCTTCTTAGGTATTGTTTTTGGTAATCCAGACTGTGTTAGGACACCTTTATATTCGTTATTTTGGTAATTTCTGCTATATCAATCCTCCGGTGTCTGCGCAGGCGCTCCAAAATAGGCTGAAGTGAGATGGCCCATCTTAGAACTAGACTCCTTCATTGGATTTAGCAGTTTTTTATATTGCCAGAGCAATCGGGGAGTCTCAATTTCTCGATACTCTGATTATTGTATCGTCTAACTTCTTCATTGCGCTGTTGATTACTTAGAATCAAAGCGTCTTTTGCTTCAGCAAGTTGGCATAGAAGGACCTGTACTTGGTCTCCCATTCCTAACTGTGCGTTCATCTCTTCTTCCTCTTCATCTATCATGTTTGCGAAGTAAGACTCTGCCTTATCCCAACCTCGGGATTTGGCTATATCTTCGATCAACTTGTAGCGAGGAGTATTAACATCATCGCGGGGCATTCGAACGTCATCACGTAGTTTCATACGGTTAGACCCGTCACCTTCCGGTACTAGCCAACCTCTTTTAATGTAGTCCTGATAGATAGGACACTGCGCTAAAAAGTGATCTTTCGCTCTACACATGAAGCATAACATTTCTCTCGGTGTGGTATTCGCATATGAATTATTATATCACTGGCCTGAGTTGGACGGTCCAGGATTATTGTTCCGATACCTCTCTTGTGACGAATCCATGTTTGGGCCTTTCTGAGTTATCGCTCCGACTAAGGCAGATACAGCACCCAGGCTTTCACCAAATTTGGTAGTCATCATACGCATTTCCTTCATGAAAGCGTCGTTTACATCTTTTTGGTTAGCTAGACGCTCTCTCTCTAGCTCCAGTCTATCTTTATCTTCCTTTGATACAGACTTCCATAGATCTGTAACGGCCCCATCTAGGTCGTAATCTTCTTGTTTGATCCGTTTCAATTCTTTCAAATATCCGTGATCAGTCTTAGGAAGACCAGACGTAAACGGCATAGATAGCGGAGATCGTCTATGAGATAAAGGGTTGTTAGACCCCACTCTACAGCTGTCCGGTGTGTTTAGACCATAGATAGCTTCAAAGTTTGACAACCCAAAGACTTTTTCTGCAGCCTCAATGATTTTGTCTAACTTAATAGGATCTTCTTCGCGTCGATTATTGATTGTAGAAACACGTATATCGCGTCTAACTTGATCAAATTTAGTTAGACGAGCATGGATCACTCTTATGACCTTAGTGATACCAGTCAGATACGTGATCCAACTTCGGTACTCCACATGCATAGCAGTCTAGCTCGTTAGCTGACAACTCGGGCTGGTCTCAGCTCTCTAGTACACATTCCTACTTTGGAATTCAGTACTTTGAACAATTCTACTGATGAACGCAAAATATTCGCATCAACGAAGAATGTTTAATGGAAGATGAACCTTTCCGAGTCCACTATTTGATGCTTCTTTTGGTTCACATGTCTCCGGCACTCATGGAGAAGGGCAATGCACTGATGCTTGATGTAAGGCTTCTTTACAACGGGATTGTCACGGACAGTCATTATCCCAAAGGATCCAAAGAGTCACTGCATTGTACTCCACCAGGCACCCCCCATCCCGAGATAAAAGACTGGGACAAAATTGGTAATTGGGATGATCTCACCCACGTGAATCTGCCAAATGCCTCTTCACAATATCCATGACTCGATTGAATCGCTGCTTTTGATTACCCCTTGTATCTTAGAAGAGTTTTATGCATAATAAAACTTCTGTATAGCACAATTTTGCGTAGTATATGGGCTATAAACTGATAATAAATGATCCGAAAAGTTCAATTAATGGATTGGTATAGTAGGGTTCCCAAGCTACCCGTCCAACATGACAATAAACTGTTGTTATTTCCCATTCAGGTCTTCAAATAAACTGGCCAAGTCAGCAAAAGTATCATGGCGGGACAATGGACCGGAAACTGTTGGCCATGATGCTGTGCTCGTTGGTGTGCTCGGAGCCGTCATGGGCCCTTCCACTATAATGATCAGAGGTTGTCAATTACCGTGAAAAGGTTCTGATTGACGATAACCCACCTGTTGAAGGAGATTCACTTTGGAGTCATCTTTTGTTCAACATTTGTCTCATTATCTTTTGAAGGTAAAGGCCTAATCATTCTCAGCCCTTTCCTATATTTATTGAAGCACAGGCTCTCACCTTTTTTAACCTTCCTGCACTGACAGTTTTTCTGTGGACGGATTGTTGTCATTACAATGAAGAGGCTCCAGTCCTACCATGGTTTATATACGCCCTCTTATTTGACACAGTGACTCAAATTTACCGCTCGAGTCATCACCCCATTGCGGATATCTCAGATATCACGGCATTTTGACTTGAAGCAAGCCAGAACATCGCCTTAGATTATTGTCTTGAAATGCCACAAATGCCGAAGTATCCTAGGTACATGTCTCCTTGAAATGATACCCATCATACTCATCACACCAAAAAAGGCCAACTAAAACCAACAATGTAATCTCTTACCCACTCCATTGCTGTGACAAGGAAGTCACGTGTCCCATGGAAGTACAACGTTTTGGAGCAGCGGCAAATTGCACTCGCCAATGTGCTTTGCGATTGCTAGTCCATATAGAAGGGATTCTCGAGACAATAGCCGTGCTTGGGTTCGCATCACCATCTTTTTCTATCGAAACAAATCCGCTGCAGCCTTTTTCCACAATGCTAGACGGATACAAATCGATTTCAAACAAACAGCGCCTGCTAGAAGATGCGAGGCTGCAGAGGGTTACCAATACCATTTATGATATCCAGCATCAGCTCAAACTTGGCTTAAAGCCCTACAATAAGCTTTCTTTGGAGCCTCTTGTTCCCATCTTTGTTCCAGACGTCCATGAAGACGCTCATTGACTTGTGAAAATTGTACGAGATATGGATAATGATTTCTTTCACTGGATAGACGTGCACCCCGAACATGCAGCACTTGGGCTGAAGGCAATCATGACACATCAGGTAGGTTTCAGACTGGTTTTAGACATTTACATACCATTCTACTCACGCGGTTTCACCAGCAGCTGCAGGGAACCATGCTCTTAGTAAAACACGTGAAAGTTTGAAACTTCAATACTCTGGGAGTCCAACAATGGCTAGACAATGAGATTATCAACTATTTTGTGCAGAAATGGTGTACCCAGTCAAAATCAGGGACTTTAGGTTTTGACACCTGGTTTGCTGGTCGTTTTGTCTTCACAGATAGTCACTGTGTCTGTGCTAAGAGTCTGTTAACATCAGAAGACGAGCGTCTAGTAACGCGTTGGTATAATGCAACAAAGGTAATATATATTCGATTTCACTGTATGAATCATTCTAATCTTCAACGGTCAGAAGGAGCAAGGGCTCCAGCACTGCCAGTGTAGTGTGTATTCATTCCAATCAATGAGAACAACCGACATTGGTACTGCGCTTGCATTGACTTCAGCCGCAAGCAGATTAACATATATGATAGTCTCCACAAGGTATATCTGAGAAACCACTGGAAGTTGGTGGAGTCCCAGAAGAATGCAGGCACCCTATTGGTAAGTCAAGAATGCCTAGCTTTAGGAGACATTCAGCTGATATGAAGTACTATGGTATATAGGTTCTGATGTGGCTTGTGGAGGTGATTAGTCATTTACGAGGCAAGAAGATTAGTTTGCAAAATCAAGGATCTACTGATTGGGAATACAACCCTCATATGAAGGTAAAAAGTTGCCTGCTATAAACCCGGCAACGCCTAATAATTTCTTTCGGACACAGGTTCCATTTCAGTCCAATTCATATGACTGCGGTGTTCATACCTTGTGGTGTTTGAAGCACATTATTGAGTTTTGCTGCGTTCAGAACAACTGTGAATCTCCCGGTTTCCAGTTTACTAACAACATGACTGGGAAGCATTTACGGCTGGCACGCAAGATTATGGATGAATGTACGGAGAACGTCTTTGAATTTTCTCCCAAGTAAGATCTGTTAACAATACATTTTGTTCCTATAATCCTAATCCTATATATGAAATTAGGTGGGTGAGCACCTGTTTCAATTTACCTAATACTGACTCAGTGTCTGGGTGCGGAGGCGCAAGGCGCCAACCGAGGTTGTCCCCTGAATGTGGGCCCCAGCGGCATTGATTCATTGAATTTTGTAAATACTTCTCCGGGGCTTCCTGTTCCATCCGGCTGAATGGATGCCAATCCCAATAAGGGGTGGCACCGGCCAATTTCCTATGTCACCCGGTGTTGATGTGATTTTGTTTACTCTTTAGTTCATTTGGCTTAAAAAGTGTTCCCACATCAATGGCCGTTCCTTGTTTCCCTGCACACTTGCACTCCCATGCCCAAGCACGACCCTATTCTTGAAAGCTATGAGCATAATCTGGCTCTATTCACAAGCCTTTTCTGTGCTCTAACAACAACTCTCTTATGGCAATACCAATACCAGCACGACAACGGCAACTGGCAAAACATCCTCTCTATTCTACTAAATGTTGACGATAGTTCTCAATAGTTTACCAAAGTGCGAGCTTCGGTCTCCAGTGTTTCAGCCTTCAGCCATTCAAAGTTACATTTTGTCCGTGAATCATTGACATTGGGTGAGAGAAATTTTACTTCTATCTCATCTAAACTTGCTCAGTTGAGGGCTGCAGTTTCTGTCACAAGCGTGGAGACAATGTACTTTCAACTGCCGGTGTCGCCAGCACTTTCTTTGTAATACCTCTCTGAGTTGACATGCATTACACTTGGTCTTTCAACGCATGGATCATCAAACCTGGAACAGTCACATTCAGGTTGAGGAGCGGAAATCGGGATAGGAACATCGAAGTGTCGAGATGATGGCGGTCAGCGAGGGGATGAGCCAGGAAAAGGTCCTGGAAGAGATAGTTCCACACTGCAATTGTCTTATCTAGCGCCAGAGTCGGGGCCGTCTGGCGTGCGCTAGTAAGATCTCAAGTCGTGGGATGAACAAGGACGGCAAATCCCGCAAATAGACTTCGAGCTTCAGCTCTTTGCGGAGACAGATATTGAAAATTACGGAGAATTTCTACCACACTACCTCCACTACTCTCGTCGACAACAAACATCACGCTCCGCAGAATTTGGACGCATTGCTCAGAACCCGTTACGCCTTTGTCGAACTTGGGCATGTGATGTCGGTACGATGGTGAGACGGGAAATGGAATAGCCAAATCTCGAGGTATGTGTGCTTGTGCATCTTGAAACCCCTTGGCTAATCATGCTTGTCTGGATCTTCTTAGCCTTTATAGAACATGGACGTTTCAGTCGAGTCACTGAATTGACTCTGTCGGGACGGGAGATTCCAGGAGATAATTGGACCAATGCATTTGATGGTACGTTGTTTGCTCAGCTCAGTCCGCGTTTAAGTCTCAATCCCATCCAGACTATTGATCTCACTGTGTTGCTTACAGAAACTTCGGTGCTCGGATTTGGATGCACCACCGTCTGCTAGCACATGTCTATTTCTCTTTTAGCAGCATCTTTTCTTCCCCAGCTGAATTCACCATCTCTACGCTTACACCCCGCCAGCCCTTTGATTTTGGCTGTGTTCCGCTTTGGGCAATGGGCGCTTATTTCGAACTCAACTCAAACCACCATCCTCCCATTCTGACCACGCCCTCTTTACATTGCTTTCTGTAAGCTTTTGGGCCCTCAAAATACACAGGAGACAAGGAGATAGGTTGGAAGGTTAAGCCTACTGGGTGGAATGGGTAAAACTGACCAGCTGAGTAAAATTTCTTGGTTTTTTTTATAGCTCTAATTTGCTGCTTTCCAGTGATCTGGCCAATACCACCGTGTCTTATACAGCTTCAGCGGCGTCGCAAAGATCAAGAGACTCGACATGGTCGGCTTTTTGGAGCTCCTAGAACCATCCTTGCCCCTGCATTGGCAGTGAGATTGGACAAATCATGTGTTTGCTCCTGTTATGTCTTCGTGGCCCACCCACCACCTTCTGCTGCCTCAGCAGCATTATACATACCAAACAACGCAACACATTGGGTCTGTTTGGCTCTCCCAGACCTCTCCCAGCCCCAAACTTGCCTCTCCATCGCGGGCGAGACTGAACACTTTATTTGTTCCGTCTCTATATCTTTGGCTCCTCCGCGATTCCCTAGGCTCCCCCCTAAGAGAGTATAATCCGGGGCAAGCTGCCAATATTGTCTCCCCCCTTTGAACCAATCCAGCAGCTACTGTCCCCCGTCGTCAAAGGTCACGACATCATTATGATTGCACAGGCTCGGCCTAGTACTTGCAAGTTTGCTACCTTCTCTTCATGTGTGCCTGCATATGTTGGTCCGTACTCTTGTTTCCATTCCGTTTTAATAATATGTTTTCCCCCCCCTCTTCTCGTTCTCCGATGTGATATTGTAGTAACCGAGGAATATGATACATCTCTACCGAACCTTTTACCCGGCGTGAGCGTTTGTTTCCGACTACTGAAAACTGAACAATTGTTGTCGATTAATGATTGTGACTTGTGATACCTTTAGGTAGAGGGTTGTGAATTGAACTTTTCGATGCACTGAATCTTACCAAGCGGCACTCATGATCAGCACCCGAAGAATAGATTGACAGTCCATAAGCAAAAACCTCACTAGTAATGGAGTTCACACGTCCTTCCGCCCCCTCGGCTTCGGGCAGGTGTTTGTTGTTATTTGCGCAATCCAAAAAACCTAGGTTTCGGATTGCGCAAATAACGACAAACAACTTCGGTAATATCTTCATTACATACCTACAGCTTCATCGCAACTCACAATGTCTGTCACCAGTCACACAAATGAAACAATCGTGGTGTTAATGCTCATTTAGGTATGAATAATAATAATCATGAGAATCAAATGGTGGCTGACAAACAAAGTTCCTTTATCTTAACCCTCATGACCTCGAGAGGTTCTGGCACCAACGCCTTTTCGGCTGCTGCCTCTGTGGACCTTAAAAATACCTTCCAGCTATGCTGTTTGTGTGGAAATCCAAACTCTGGACGGCTTGAAAAGTGTCATATTATTGACAAAGGGGAGGAAACATCAAAAAGACTTGTGAGTTGTACTGCCTGCTTGACAAAATCACATTAATCAGAGATTTCCAGTTGCAAATTGGTACTGATAACCGATGTATCGACGGTAACTTCAAGTTAGGCGGTGCAAGGAATGGCTTTATGGCCTGTCCAACCTGCCACAAAACCTATATGACCAGCCTGGGTATCAGCACATCCATTCTCGCATTTGCGCCCTGTAAAGAGATATGCAAATACTTGAAGCAGGAGCTTCAATCAAATCCGTTGCTTTCCGTTGACCAGGTCTGTGATTAGCAACGTTAACGCATCAAAATTGTGCTAACTATTCCTTTTTCAGATTATCGATCAGTTGAGGTCCAATCCCGCACTAAACAAGCGTGCATACACTTTTATCGACATGTACCAGCTCATCGGGTTGCATCAGGACACCATTCCTGGCTATATCCACGTCCATCATAGCACAACAATGCTATCCTACAAACCCGGTGCAACGAAACTGACGGCCCCGAAACGGAGCGCAGAGCCAAAAGCTGATGGCCTAACATTTAGCGTCATTGACACAAGCTATCACCGTGAGCAGGCCCTCTACCCAGGAGAATCATGGGTCATCAAGACACCTTTTGTGAGCCTGTTGGAAAGGAGTGGATACCCGGTTTATTGGCGTATTCGTGATTGTTCAACCGGTGCCTTTCTAACAATGGTTTTACAGTACTTTTCCAACATTAGCCTCATCAATCTCACTGTCCACCAGTTCCTCTTGTGGATGCTCAACGAAAGCTTGGCAAGAAGGACGTTGGACCCTCACAGAAAAGATGAAGAACCGGAGGTCGCAGAATCAGAGGAGGGCAAAAAGGACAAATTGACAGACACAAAGGCAAAGGAGCTGAGTAGGCCAAAAAAGAAAGTCAAATTGAGCGAGCCACTGGCAGGTGGATCTCATAGAGGTGGAAAGAGGGGGCCCGACTCGGGAGGAGGTGGTGGAAGCGGTACGGGTGGTGCTGGCGGTGCTGGCGGTACTGGCGGTACTGGCTCTTCAGGCAATACCAGTCAAGGTAAGAATGACAAGGGAGGCAAAAGAGGGAGAAGCGGAGATTCCAGTGGGAACGGGAGAGGAGGACGAAACCTTTGCTCCACAGGAGGTGGTAGCCACTTGGCAAAAACTTCCATCCCCAAGACCAGAAGTCAGACCAGTCGTTCGTGTGTTCCTCTTCAACTGCTAAATCTGACTCATTTTTTGGTTTGATTTTCTGTAGGTCTTCCTCTTGCACCGGTTCCAACTCGAGACTGCAAGATTGGTGCCATTAATCAAGGAGAAACCTTTTTCGATCCAAGTTGGACAGCCAATCGAATCATCAGCTATTATACTGGCCAGTACAATGAAGCACCCTGGATCTCTACTGACGTTTGTTGTTCTGTTTTTTTTCCTTTTTCTTGGAACTCAAGTTATTAGTAACTAGCTCTCGTATGACTAGCTCCAAAAACAATTGGAGAATTTTTGCGAGACACAATGGCCGGTGTTAAAGATATACCTCCTAACACTTGTACCGCATTACCGTTGACCTGGTACTATGTAATCCCAGTGAACACGATGGTTATTGGGCTTGTATTTGTCTCGAAAAAGTGTGTATCAGAACCAACCCCCAGTAAACGCAACAAACGACACTGAGTCACGATTTGTTCTGTTATTCCCAGGTTGATATATCATCAATCACTCGAAGTTGTGTCTTTTTCTCTACATTGATCACCCATTGTTGCCCTTCCATCTTTACATGTCGAATAGGTGCATTATTTGGCTACCTTTTCTACTCTGAAGCTTATTGAATTCTTAGACCTTCTCCCACCTTCAAGAGGGGGTTTAAACCGCCAACCGTTCACCAACGCTCTCTCATTGAATGTTCCCCTTTTGGTCTCATCTGCCGCTGTAACCTTCGCCACTTCCAGAGACTTGCTTCACTGATTCAAAATTGTCACGCCTATCTTCCTTTCCTTTCTCCTTCCCATCTATTTGAAGTTGTCTCGCCGGTTTCCTTCACCGCAGCACTGGATCAGCATTTCGGATTAGCTGCACTCTAATTGTTTACCTTTCCAGAAAGCATTAAAAATTGACTCCTGGGATTCGGTCTTTATCCCCATTCACGAGGGTTCCTCACATTGGTATTCAGCCTATATCGACTTTCGCCTCAAAAAAATCAAAATCTAGGACAGTCTACAAGAAATCTGTCTTCTGAACCGTCGAAAACCTATCCCACAGCGCAAAAACACCAATTTGATGCTTGTGAGATTTTAGAAACAATTTTTTTCTATCACCCGTGTTCTCTAAATGGTCTATAGGTCTTGATGTGGCTCACTGAAATACTCAGTCAATTCACAGGCAAACCAGTCTGTCTTTACAATGAGCCGCGGACAGATTGGATCTGCAATCCTCATAGTAAGGCATGTCCTTTTTTTCTTTCACCTCAATGCCATCAAAGGCTTAACGTTAACTTGCTCAGGTCCATTTCCAGCCAAATACGTGGGATTGTGGGATCCACACTCTTTGGCATTTCCAACATGTGCTCGAATTTTGCGGTGTCAAACTAGGCAAAAATTGTACCTCGACACGTCTTTCCTTTAGCAATAACATGGTCGGGGGGCGATTCCAATTAGTTCAGGAGCTTCTGCGGGATTTTGAGGCTTAGCTTTGTATTTTGATTCTGTACTTTGCTCACACCTGCCTGTGTATTTATTTTGACATGTAAAATGCCGGAACGTTTGCCGTTGGACGTTGAAATCCTGGTACTCTCCGACATTGTTTGCCATCACTCATTCACTCACTGAACCACACACAGTCATTCTATAGCTTAGCTTGTATCACATGGATTACCCCTGCCCAGTCTGCAAACAATGCTTTTCCCGTTTACAGGACTGTCGCGCTCATATTAATCAAAAATGCGACTCAAAACACCATGCTCATTGCCTGAAGCAAGCCCACGAGCTCCGTACACATTTCAGGGATACTGCAGAAGCCGTCACTCTTGCACGTTCCCAGTTGGGCCTGGTCACGGGCCACGTTCGAAGCAATGTTGAGCGCAATGTAATATTCAAGGCGGATATCAACACTCTTGATGATGATGCTCCTGACGTTCTTGAGGACTCCTTCCGCCGCCGCATGGGTGCTGACGTGGATGTTAATATGGATGAATTGGATGTAGAGGACAAGGCGGGTGATATTCTTTGCAAGGCGGAGGAAATAGATGCTCAGGAACAAAGGATCAAAGATGCGTTCAAGAAAATTATGAACGCCGCGGCTCAGGAGGTATGGGGTGTAGGTTTAGATGACATTGGCAACAAATTCGACTTTCTTCCCGACCCGGAGCCAGCCATGGAGGAGTCCAGATCTCAATTGTCAGCCCTGTCTTGTGGTCCTATGAGCCGCTCATTAGTAGAGGATGATGATGAGAAGAGGAACTGGGAGTGGCATCCAACCGCAGGAGAAATCTTAAGAAAGGAGCCCATCATCTATAACTGGTGGAAGGATATCCTGGCCGGGGGTGGAGAAAAGGTCTCTTGTTATGAGCCTTTTGCTTCTCGTCTAGAGTGTGAGGTATCCCAGTGGGCTATGAGGGAAAAGATATCACAAAGGTCCTTTGACCGTCTGCTCAAGATTCCGGAGGTATGATTCAGTCTCTCAATCAAAACTTGCTCCTTAATCATATTTCAGGTGAAGCAGAAGCTGGGTCTTTCATTTAATAATGCCCGGTCTATGCTGGATAAAATTGACGGCATCCCTGAACGATGTGGACGCTGGTCCACAAAGCAGCTATCTTTCAAAGACAGACCAGAGGAAAAATTCACTGTCCGCCATCGAGATCCAATAGAGGCCATCAAAGCGCTCTGGGGAGATCCTTTGCTCTCCAACAATCTTGTTTACAAGCCCGCCAAACTTTTTCGCCAATCAACTCAAACAGAGGAAGATCGTATGTTTTCTGAAATGTGGACGGGGGGTTTCTGGAACGTCGCACAGGTGAGTCTATCACAACCATTTTACTACTGCAATAGCTTACAAAACTTCAGAAGTATATCCCCCAAGGGGGTACAATTGCCCCTGTAATAATAGCGTCCGACAAAACACAGCTCACTCAGTTTACGGGAAACAAGTCAGCATATCCCGTTTACCTTACCCTAGGCAACATACCAAAAGCTTTGCGTTGAAAGCCTGGAGCCCGAGCCTGCGTCTTGATCGCTTACCTGTCGGTTGACAAGATTCTCAAAAATGGGATGTCAAAGACTCAACTCAAACTTAGGAACTATGAACTGTTCCACAAGTCCATGGCCGTCATACTGGAGCCCCTGAAAGCCGCTGGTAATCCTAACGGACCAGGGATCAAGATGGTGGGAGGAGATGGAAACGTCCGTCGCGTCTACCCATTGCTTGCCTGCTACATAGCTGATTACCCAGAGCAGTGCCTGGTGACCTGCACAAAGTACGGCACTTGTCCGAAGTGCCAGAGAAAGGCAGGAGAGCATGGAATGCCCTCCCCAGGTACACCCAGAACCCAACGGTGGACACGGCAGAAGATTCAGGATGCCCGTAATATAGAAGATGAAGGGCGGAAGGTACATGCTCTCGCAATGGCCGACGATGTTGCTGGTGGAGATTACGAGCCATTTTGGGCGGGCTTTCCCTTAGCTGACATTCACAAGTGCATCGCTGATGCAATTGTTTTGCGTACATGCGTGAAATCATCCAAAGTACAACTTTCCAAGTTAGGAAAGTATACTTGAGAGCTGAGACGAGCCCTAGTCGTCAGCTAACAAGTTAGGCAACTATGTATGCGATTACTCGGGGATTGGACCATGCGTCCTAACTATGTTTACCTTGGTCGATGGTAAACCATACACATCTTCATATAGATGGCTTATGAGAACTTGGTCCTAACTCTCGAAAGTTAGCAGACTTACCCGTAACCCGCCAAGGGTCTCATATATGAGCTAGTTACTGGCTTCGTATCAAGGGATCGAAGACCTACGAGGCTATTTGACACGTGGCACTTATTCCAGTGGCTCTTATCGAGTCCTAACTTGGTTTCACCCGAAATACTATTCGATGAAACTGAGTACTCGTACCAGATGGAACGAAAAGTCAAAGAAATGAAATGATATGATATACTTAAGTGTCGATACATGTGACATACATGAAAAGATATGCAACGAGAAGCTAGAACACTTCAGACCTCAACGAGGCAATTGTTGGAAGTACCTTTGAGTACGTTGGGAGAGTTAGGCCGTAGTCCACAAGGACCGGTACCGACATTCCGATGCCAGCTCAGTTATGACTCAAGCTATACTGCGGAACTAGAGACCGGAGTGTGGCTAAATGATGAAGGAATCATCAGGACGCTCTAACTCTGCTCTGGACAAGTTAGCCGACCCGTTTACCCATCCGATCCGTCGGACCTCTTACTCGAAATGGAAGGATCCTACGAAAACAAGTTAGGAAGGACTATTAGGGTGGTCGGTTTACATGGAATTGGAAGTGGAGTCGACGTTTCAACATTTTCTTGAATATTCTTTTGGGTTTGGGAATTTTAGTATTATTTATTATTTTACAGTATATATACCCCGCACGTATGTATCCTAACTTCAGATTACCCAGTGCGGATCTCACCATATATTATATTTTGCTCAGTATCTGCCGGAGTGGGCGTCTGAGAAGTGCAAACCAGCGGGAAAACTCCTGTGTAGCCAATAAAGAAAAGAAAAGTTACGAAATTTGCCCGGTCAAGGTTGTGGTGAACTAGACCGTGTATTTACCAAAAGTTGTCCTATCTTCGTTGGGAAGTTGAGCCCTTGCCCCCCTTTGTCGATCTATCCAAAGTCCATACAAGGAAGTTGAGCCCTAGCCCCTTCGTCACTGGCCACAGTCTGTTTCGAGTTTAGTTTAAAGTTAGAAAGGCCAGTGCGCCCTTACTTCGACTAAAAGCGATTCAAAGTTATACAAAAACCTAGTTAGGCTACATCGTAGTCGAACGTCGAAGCAGTTGAGCCCTAGCTCCTGTGGATAAAGAAAACATAAAAAGTGATAGATTCTTGCGGAACCCGCGTAACCTTTGACAAGCACACTCGCACCTTTATAAATTTGATAAGGCGGAACCTGTCCTAACTTACCTAAACACGTTTTGGGTTTAGTTTTGGTTTTGGGTTGTGGTAGTTGTGATCCCACGCACTACGCGTTATTGCGCCTGATGTTCTTCATCAGTTATATCAGGGCGTCTTCAAGCACCTATTGGCTTGGGTACAGCTTGTAGTGGGTGACAACAATCTAGATCAGCGAATTCAACAACTTCCACCGACTCCTGGAGTTTGTCATTTTGGGAAGGGGATATCGGGATTGGCTCAAATGTCTGGAACCGAACATAGACATATTGCCAGAATTCTTCTATCCTGTTTGATAGGGAAAATGGATTCGAGGGGAATTACTGCGTGTCGAGCGATTCTTCACTTCATCCAATTGGCCCAGTATTCATCGCACGACCAGGACACTCTCCAATACATGACGCAGGAGCTAACTACATGGCATCTAAATCGGGATTACTTTCTTGTTAAGCAAGTATGGAATCACTTCAATATACCAAAGTTCCATTCACTCCTGCATTATGTGGACTCCATCTGCTGGTTAGGCAGCACTGACAACTACAACACAGAAGCCTTCGAGCGGCTTCACATCGATTTCTCCAAAGAGGGATGGCACGCTAGTAACAAGTGCAACCATTTCCCCCAAATGGTAACCTTTATCTCGCACCAAGAAAAGGTTTCGTCATACGACTTCTATTGCTCTTGGGTTGATGCTTCACCGTCCAACAACAGTGTGGGGGAACTGGGCCGTCAGGATGATCATAAAGATGACGAGTCATCTGTTCATGCAATATCTTCGGATGAGGATTGTCTTCAGCTCCATCCGCAGAAACGGTTGCGGCAGAACCATGACCAGCCTCCTCCAACTACTTCCTCCTCGTCTAACTCAAGTTCTTTGTTGTCTTCGTCTCAGTCAACTATCTCCATTCGGATAGCAAAAAGTCCTAAGGAGCCTCGAAAAAAGTTGTTGAAGATCGTTATTACACATGAAGCACCGGGATTCATAGCGGCCTTGCAGTAATTCTTGAATGATCAACTTCCGAATAATCAACGTGTGACCAGAGCTCAACTGCAAGAAAGCACTCTCCCTTTCTCTGCAGTGGATGTATGGCACAATTTTACCTTGACTTCCCTTAAAGTTTTAGATGATGCCGAGAGCGCTACAATTAGGGCAAGGCCTCTATCAAGCTCCAGCATATCTCGCTTTGATACGGTTGTTGTCTTAATTGGTGATGAAGCCGAGTCTACTGCAATTTATGGTGTGTATTTGTGTTGTACTCAAGCCTGTTTTTAATTTGTTGATTGTTTCAGGATGCCGTGTTGCCCGTATGCGAGTGGTCTTCCGTCTTCCAAGCTTTGTAAACAAGGCTGGATTCCAAGTTAACGCGCCAAAGAGTTGGCCCAAGGAACCGCTTGCCTACGTCACCTGGTATACGCGCTTCAAACCCACTGCAGACAAAGCTACCGGAATGTACCAAGTTGAGCCCGCAGTGGCTTCTAATGGCATGCCCCAAGGTGATATTATTCCTCTATCTAACATTCGACAGAATTGCATGCTTGTTCCTGCCCGTAATAACTGGAACAAGGCATGGAATTCAGATACCATCATGGACGAATGTCCTTCTTTTTTCGTTAATAATTTACAGACAAAATATGCTTATCAGACTATTTATTGAAATCACTTGTCACTACTTCACACCTATTTTTTGTCCATGTCATGAAACGGATTTCTTTTCGGTCTATTGGTGCAGCAGGAAAGGAAAAAAATATGATACTGTCACAGATTTCCCCATAATCATCTATGACTGTTCATTACTCATTACTTTATTGTCATCTCCTGATCTTATCTTTTATCTTTTATCTTATCCATCTGATTAACTTTATATAGAAGTATATAGAAGGGCTAGACCCTCAGGCACTGCTTCACACCATCTGCTTACTGATGTGCTTACTGATCTTACCTGGGTCCACATGTGACTGCTTACTGATCTGCTTACTGATCCTACCTGGGTCCACATGTGACTGCTTACTGATGTGCTTACTGATGTGCTTACTGATCCTACCTGGGCCCACATGTGACTGCTTATTGATCCTGCTGACTGATGGTGTACCCTGGGTAGAATAGATTCCTGGATGTATTTAAGTAGCTGAGTCTGTGGCTAAAGTCCCCAGACTTAAGAACATTCTTGCTTTGCTCCAAAGACTTATCCTTGCTACATCCTTGATTGATCACATTCCCCAAACCTCTGCAACATCAACTAGGTGAGTATTGAGATTTGTAATAGTTTCTTAAGTCTTGCTTCTTTGCTGCTTGCTGTTCAAGGACAGTGAGTAGAGCCTTTGTTTACAGGTGTGCAGTCAGTCTGCTTGTTTGGGCTCTGGGGGACTCTTGGACACTGTTGCTGAAAGGGGCAGTTGTTCCACTGGATAATGGTGTACTTCCTACTCTGTGGGGGGTGTGGCTACTTTTCTAAGTTTCCATCTTGGCACCTTGTCCTTTACTTGCCGGACCACAGGCGTAAGTGGCATGCTGCTGTAACTTTTGTTACAACAGGGCTTGATGCATGTATCCCTGCTAAAGGAGCATGTTTTCTATCATGTATCTGACTCTTAGGAGTTAGTGACGATGGGCTAGCCTTGGGCAGAGTGGATAGTGTGTAATACACTTCCTGCTTGCTGTGTTAGGTCACACAGAGATCCCCCATCCCTTCAAAACATCAAGACTTGCACACCAACATTGGTTTTTCCTTTCCTCCATGTACTTTGTCTGCTGAAAAGGGACACTGTGCTGATGCCATTTTTAAAAATAATTCTGGGACCACAGACCCAAATGCAATGGAGATAGATGTAGCAAAAAAGACTAAGGGTAAACACACAGAACAGGTTAATTCCCAGGAGACAGAAAGTAAATACTGCCAAATCTGTCATGGGAAAGGCTTTAAACTTAAAATCCAAGAGTCACAATACTGTAGACTGCTGGGATAAGCCTGGGAATGAAAGTAAAAAACCTGCACCCAGAATGTCTTCATCATCCTCTGCACCTAGGCACAGTTACAAAGGAGGACAGTCTGCAAAAGGAGGGAAACAATCCTTCAAAGCACGACTGATGGAATTGTTTGATGAGTTTGATAATGAGCCAGCGCCCCCAGCTGCAGCTCTTAATGTCAACTCTGCGAGTATCCCCGAAATTGTTGAACCTTCACTTGCTGCAAAGGAAGTGACTGCATCAGTCGATGAAGTGCAGGCTAAAAAAGCGGGACCTTCTAGACCCAGATGGGCTAAAAGTCAACAAATCGAAGTGGATTTTCCCAAAGGACTGTAGAGGAGACCGCCTGCGATCTACAGTCAGGGAGTAGTATACCTATCAGCACTGATAATAGTAAATCAGATAGAGTAGTACTGGAATCTTGTGTAAATAATATTGCTCGCAACAAGAAATTCTCTTTTAGAGTTCCAGTTACACTTTGGGTATACGGCGCAAAAGCGCAGGCTGAGGCTCTTGTTGACTCTGGGGCCACAACAAACTTCATCGACAGATGTTTTGTTGAAAGAAATCACCTGGTAACAGATAAATTGGCTAATCCATATGATGTTAAAAACGCAGATGGAACGCCCAATGTTGCAGGACAAATTAAGGAGTATGTCCGCACTTATCTTCAAATTGGCTCACATAAAACACACCAATATCTCTATGTCACTGAACTTGGAGATAAAGATATGATGATAGGATACTCGTACCTGTATCAACATAATCCAGAAATTAACTGGAAAACAGGGGAATGGGCGTTTGCCAGGTGCCCAGAAGCATGTGCTGCTAGAGCCCATAAAATTAATATTGAGGAAGCAGGAGCTGAAGAGCTTTCTCTTGATGAGGAATTTCTAGAGGACTCCTTACTGGACAACATAGGAGAGGAAGACTCAGAAAATCCCTATATCCGTTGGGCTGACATGCACCAACCCAATGAATATTCTCAAGCTGCTATAATTGCTTCAATGTTTGATGGAAAGGACACTGATGAAGAAGAGCTTGAGGATGATGAGGACACCACTAAGTGGAAGTCACTTATACCACCATGGCTCTATGAGTTTGGTGATATTTTTTCAAAGAGAAAATCAGAGTGGATGCCTGAACGTAAACCATACGACCATCCAATTGAGTTTATGGAAGGTGCTCCACTACCAAAACCTGCAAAGGTTTATCCACTGTCTCTAAAGGAAAGAAATTCTTTAGATGAATGGATTAATGAGGAACTTAAAAAAGGTTATATAAGACCATCCAAAAGTCCTATTTCAGCACCATTCTTTTTTGTCAAAAAACATGATGGATCTCTGAGACCAGTAATGGACTACAGAGCACTCAATGATATCACTGTAAAAAACCGCTATCCTATTCCTCGCATCTCAGATTTAATTGATGCTCTAAGTCATGCATCTATTTTTACTAAGATTGACTTACGGTGGGGATATAATAATGTCCGCATACGTGAAGGTGACGAATGGAAAACTGCGTTTGTTACAAGAAGAGGTCTTTTTGAGACTACTGTCATGTATTTTGGTTCTTCCAATGCACCGGCAACATTCCAGGCTATGATGAATACCATTTTGACAGATTTAATTCAGGATGGGAAAGTTATGGTATATTTGGATGATATTCTGATCTTTGGAAATGACAAAAATGAGCATAGAGAAGTAATTAAAGAAGTGCTGAAAAGACTTCAAAAGAATGATCTCTATGCTAAAGCTGAAAAATGTTTCTTTGAAAAAGAGAGCATTGAATATCTTGGTATGATTATATCAAAGGGACATGTAGAGATGGATCCTAAAAAATTAAATGGAGTTCTTGAATGGCCAGTACCAACAAAAGTGAAGCATGTACAAGCTTTTTTGGGCTTTGCAAACTTTTACCGCAGGTTTATCAAAGACTTTGCAAAATTGGCTAGGCCACTCACTGATCTTACTAAAAAGGAACAACTATGGGTATGGGATGATGAACAACAGGAAGCATTTGAGGCGCTGAAAAAGGCCTTTACAACAGCTCCTATTCTTCGAATTCCTGATGATACAAATCCTTTCCGACTGTCCACAGATGCAAGTGATTTTGCAGTCGGAGCTGTTTTGTCTCAACTGGATCCAAATGATAACTTATGGCATCCAGTTGCCTTCTACTCAAAGTCACTCGGTGTTCATGAAAGGAACTATGAGATTTATGACAAAGAGTTGCTTGCAATTATAAGAGCATTAGAAGAGTATAGACACTACTTGGAAGGTCATCCAGAGAAATTTGAAATATGGTCAGATCATCAGAATTTGACTTACTTTAAATCAGCCCAGAAACTCACTAGAAGACAAGCACGGTGGGCTCTGTATCTCACAAGATTTAATTATTCCTTATGGCATAAGCCTGGGAAAACAATGCAAGCTGAAGACCCTCTGTCCGCACTCATTTGTCTTTGACAGTTTTCTAGAACCTTCCCCCTCTCACCTCCGGCCAGTGGATAACGGTAAAAAACGAGTCATTTCACTGACTTCATATAGCATCCAGGTTCGCTCAGTTGGCCCTATCACCATTTGCAACCGCTGTGCATCAGCTATGTTTTATCCTTGCTGCGTCTGCCAACAGAACTTTAAACAAGCCCAGGATTGTTCTGCCCATATCCGCTTGAAGAAGGACCCAGTGTCACAAAGAGGTCTGACGGGACGGAGCGGGGGTGCGGAGCGATGATGTGACAGATCAGAAGTGCAAGACGGCGGAGCAAGGCAGCAGAGCAGAGGCTTAAGCGGAGATAGCAGACACTGGTCCCAACGACAAAGAGGTCAAGATGGGGAACCAGGTGGTAGGTACTGGGCTTATATACGTATCGGAACAATAAGAGAGTCAGAACGAGTCAGAACGAGTCAGAACAAGGAAAAGGTGTAAAGACAATAGTGTGAGAGCGGGAGGTTGACAGCGCGGGAGTGAAGTGGAATAAAAGCGGTAAGTATGTGACAGTGTGAGAGCGAAGGTGAAGTCATGGGGGTGTAAGAACAATAACAGCGAATCGGAGTAGAGGTAGACAATAGCAAAGGAGACAATGGAGATAAGGGAGTCGTACCGATGTAAGTATCTGTAAGTAAAGAGTCAGAGGAACGGTCATGTGATAAAGTGAAAATAAATCTAAGTCCTTTGTACGCTTCTTGACATTACCCCCCTCCTTATGCACCATCGTCCTCGATGATTATAGTCGCGGCGCCCTCGGGTGTTTCTTGTGGAAGCTCCGGACCATCTTTGGTGCGTGTTCTAGGTTTGCTGCCGGTTCCCATGAGTTGTTACCTGCGTCGTACCCTTTCCATTTCACAAGGTACTCAAGCCTTTTCCACCGACTACGGCTATCCAGGATGTTTTCAACCTCGTATTCCGGCTCGTCTTCTTCTTCGAGGTAAATTGGTTCTGGGGGTGCTGGTATTTTGCCGTTTACCTCGTTGCCTTTCCAGGGATAGAGTTTGTCGACATGGAATACGTTGTGGAGGCGGTCTAGTGACAGGGGTAGGTCGAGTCGGTAATCAAGGGGGCCCAGTTTTTCCAGGATTTCAAAGGGGCCGAGTTGTCGGTCGCCTAACTTCTCGCTGGATAACTGGAGATTGATGTCTTCTGCGCTAAGCCAGACCCGTCCTCCAACCTTGAATTGGTGTGCCTTTCGTTTTCCCCTCTCGAACTGTTCCTTCTGCTTCCGTTTTCCTAAGTGGAGAGCTGCTCCGGCATCCTGACGTGCTTCCCGCAATATCTGGATGCGATCATCCACCCCGGGAATGCCACTACGACGACCGACGGGGATGTTGAATAGAGGTTGGTAGCCGTAGGTGAGCTCGAAGGGGGAGATGCCGATTGCGGAGTGGGTGCGAGAGTTAATGACAAATTCCGCCATTGGGAGGTGTTCAGCCCAGTCGTCCTGTCGTCGGTCTACGTAGAGGCGGAGATATTTTTTGACTTCCTGGTTCGCACGCTCGGTCTGGCCATTCGCTTGTGGGTGGTAGCCGGAGGTCATGTTTGATTTGATGCCAAGACGGGAGAGTAGGGTGCGCATCAGTTTTGCGGAGAACTGAGGGCCTCGATCGGAGACGAATCGGAGGGGGAGGCCATGAAGGCGGAAGATTTCACGGTAGTAGAGGTCAGCAACTCCCTCGGCAGTGATATTGGTGGTGCAGGGGATGGCGTGAATCTGTTTTCCAAAGAGATCGGTGCAGACAAGAATGGCATCAAATCCGTTTGACTGAGGGAGTTGGGTGATGAGGTCGACGCCAACCTCCTCCCATAGGCCGTTCGGGACGTCGAGGGGATCTGTAACAGCATGGGGGTGACGGAGCGTTTTCTTTCGGGCGCAGATTTCACAACCTTCCACGTACTTTTCTACGAAGGAGCGTAGTGTTGGCCACCAGAAGTGGGTGCTGACCAAGTCCAGGGTGTTGTGAAGGCCGGGGTGTCCTGCGGTTGGTTGATCATGGCACTGTCGAAGTACTTCGGTTCGGAGGTCTTTGTCCGGGGGTACATACAAACGTCCGCGGTGGTAGATCAGCCCTTTGTCTTCTTCCCAGTCCGCTAAACCGTTTGCAAGTCGTTGCAAACCGTTCTTCCTTAACTTCTCCAGGCCTTCCAGTACTTCGGCTTCCTTCTGGGACGCTTGTCGGATTCGATCTTCCAAGGGGTTGACGAGGATGGTACGAGCGGCGCGGATGAAGTGCTCCGGTTTGAGGACGATTTGCTCCCGATTATCGTCTTCGTCTGAGATCTGATGCTGTGACATACGAGAGAGAGCGTCAGCCTGGGTATTCGATTTTCCGGATTGGTGAATCATGTGGAAGTCAAACCTCGAGAGCCAGAGGGCCCATCGTGCTTGTCGTCTACTGAGGTTTTGTGCGGTGCGCCAGAATTTGAGGTTTGAGTGGTCGGTGACGATTTCGAACGGTTCTGGTGCTCCTTCCAGGAAACTCCTCCAGTCTTTCAGGGCTTCGGTGATCGCTAGCATTTCTCGGTCGTAGATTTCGTAGTTTCTTTCGGCTGGTAGCATGGAAGAGGATCGAAAGGCAACCGGATGCCAGAGACCGTCGTCTTGTTTCTGCATGAGGGCACCTCCTGTAGCAAATCCTGAGGCGTCTACTTCAATACGTGTCGGTCGGTTGGGGTCCCACAGGCTTAGGATCGGAGCAGAGATAAAGGCGGAGCGTAAGGTTTCGAAGGCTTCCTGTTCCCGTGTTCCCCAGTCAAATCTGGTGTTCTTCTTGGTGAGGTCATTGAGCGGTCGGGCAATCTGAGCAAACTTTCGGATGAACCGGCGGTAGAAATTGGCGAAGCCCAGAAAACCCCGTACTTCGCGCAGGTTTCTGGGAGTGGCCCAGTCTCGAACCGCCGATACTTTAACGGGATCCATTCTCACCTCTCCTTCTTGGATTATCAGTCCCAGGTATTCGATTTGCCTTTGTTCAAACTTGCATTTTTCAGGACGGAGGTACAGATCGTTTTTCTGCAGTCTTGCCAGGACTTCTCGGACCACCTTGCGATGTTCTTCAAGATCGTTGGTGAATACGAGAATGTCGTCCAGATACACCGCTACCTTTCCTTCCGCAATCAAGTCTGTAAAGATCGAGTTCATCAGGGCTTGGAACGTTGCTGGGGAATTAGTGAGTCCGAAGAACATGACAAGGGGTTCAAACAGGCCTCGGTTTGTTACAAATGCTCCCTTCCATTCGTGACCCTCTTTTACTCGGATGTTGTTATATCCCCAGCGGACGTCCATGACGGTGAAGTGTCGGGCTCCTTGAAGGCGACTGATGATGTCAGCGATTAACGGAAGGGGATAACGATTTTTGACCGTGAACTGGTTGAGCTTGCGGTAGTCTTGGACGAAGCGTAATTTGCCGTCTTTCTTTTTGACGAAGAAGACAGGGGAGGCTAGCGGTGATTTGGATGGGCGGATATACCCCTTGCGTAGGTTCTCGCTCAGAAACTGGTCTAACTCCACCTGCTCATTTGGTGACATTGGATAAACCTTGGTGCGCATCGTCTCTGGTGCCCCTGGTACCAGATCGATCGCATGGTCCCAGGGTTTGTGAGCCGGTAGCCGTTCCGATGCCGTTTCGGAGAATACCTTTTTAAAGTCTCGGTACTGTTTAGGTACCATTTCTTCGAAAGTTTTGATGGGGTCTCCCTTGTGTGCCTCTTCTGCGAGCTGCTGTGAATAAGTGTACCCTGCAGCACACCATACTTCCTCCTGCGCGTTTTGGAGAATACCCCCTTGGACCCAGGAGCGACGAGTTGCCCTGTTTGCTCGGATCCGGCAAAGCGGGGGTTCTTCTTCAGCTGCCGGTTCCACCTCTGGCTCCGTGGCCCGTATTGTTTCTGCCTGCGGTTCGATTGAGAGACGGCCTTTCTCCCAATCAACTTTTGGGTTGACTTTACGAAGCCAGGGCAGGCCCAGTATGATCCCTTCAGTGCCTAGATCGGTGACGAGGAAGTCTGTCCAGCACTCCTGACTGTCCACTGTAAGTGCCAGACGCGCGAAGTGGGAGATTTGTCCGCTTGGTTTTTGGTGCCGTTGATATTATAGATGTCAATGGGGTTTTTCAGCGGGAAGGTCCGTACTTTGTTTTTGTTTGACGAATGCTCTGCTAATAAAAAGAGCGGTGGCTCCACAGTCCACCATGGCCGCGGTTGCTATGTCGTTGTTCTTGTCCCTCACTCTTACTTGAATACGGAAGTGGGAGGAACTCGGGTTTATTCCAGCGTAGTCGATATGTTACATGTAGCGATGGAGTCATACGAGGAAATAGGGTACATAGCAAACCGTTCTGGGGGTACTCGCACTGCGGCGGAGTCGGGTACCCTCACAGAAAATCCGACGGCGGGGCCATGCATTGGCACGGTCAAGCAGCGACTGCAGCTGGGCGATCTGGGCGGCAAGATGGGCAGTGGAAGGGGGTGCAGGAGAGGGCGGCGGCCTGAGGTGCCGGTATGGATGATGCAATCTGTACCTGCTCGTCTGGGAATAGGCTGAATGGGGCTCCGGTATTCGCAGAGACCTGTTGACGACGGGGCTGTTGTCGTTTTCCTCGTCCGCGCTCCAGACCCATGAACTTGTCCTGGCAAACCGATTCCAGATGACCCTTTCGTGCGCAGAAGTGGCAGGTTGCCTCCTTGTGGGTGCAGTTTGCGCTTCTCGTGACTTTGAGAACCACAGCCATAGCACCTCCCGCATGCGGGCCATGAAACCCTCTCGGGTATTTCCATTGCTGGGGCGGGTGCTATTGGCGTCAATCTCCATGGCGTAGGGGTCAGCGGGGGTGTGGGTGAAGGCCGAGGGACGCTGAGAAGATCTGTCCTTCATGG